>JAOVYX010019582.1:0-18283 GCA_035668315.1 Drosera spatulata | reverse complement strand
GCATGAACGAACAATCAATAGCTAGATCAATCTATAACATTTGCTGCATTTTGCTTAATGTAACTTATAGGCAAGACATAACTTTTAAGTTGATTTAGAACATTTGGATCATTTTGTAACATGAAACTTCTATCCAACAAGCAACAAGCAACCCAATTACATCACATACCAAGAAACAGCAACAAGCAACAATCATCAATCAACAATCAACAATCAACAATCGCAACAAGCAGCAACATGAAACAACCACCTTGAAAAGGAGGCGGGGCGGCTGCGAGCGGCAAAGCGACGTCGGCGACACAGGCAGGAGGCTGCGGCATTGGCGGCAGCGACACAGGCGGGAAAGATGGGCTGGCTGGCGAGGCGGGGCAGGGCGAGGCCTGGCTGGCGAGGCGGGGCGACTGCCAAGCGGCGAGGCGAAGACGGTGGCGGCGGCTGGCTGGTTGGTTGGCTGGCGAGGCTGGCACGATGAGGATAATGATAGCGTGATTATCTAAGCTTTTACAATTATAATTATCTAAATGTGGGATAATGATTTCAGAAGTTAACACGTAACATGATTTCAAACATGATTACTTTAACATTAATTGATTTTTTCATCATATTTCTGCGACGGAATCCGTCGTAGATAGCGTGATTATGCGACGGATTCCGTCGCAACAGTATTTACTAAATATAAACCAAAGCCTAAACTCTAAACATAAACCATAACCCTTAACCTAACCGTATACCCAAGCTTTAAAACGTTACATTCATCATCCAAATATCAATATCGAATAAACGAGATATAAATCATCTATATCATTATTTACAAGATAACAAATGGTCGAATCATTAATTATGCTACCATTGGTGTCTTATACACCTATGATACATTTACAATTTACGTATGAGAAGTTAATTCATAATATATAGCATGAAATTTTATTAATGAAATTTAAATTTTATTACACACTTCGACGTATTTATCCCGAACAACCTTAAACATAATTGCGTATAATAAAACTTTTCTAAGTGTACTGTGACGGATCCGTCGTAGAAGATTGTGTTGTTGCGACGGACCCATCGCAGATTCGCTGTCTTCACAACACTTGGGAAAAATTTGGGGAAAAAACTTTGCATAAAGCTTGATTTTGCGACAGAATCCGTCGCAAAAACTTAATTCACTGTTAATATTTTTTCATAATTTTTTCCTCTGTATTTTTGCGACGGAATCCGTCATAATTTTGTTTTAGTTTTCTGACAAATTTTGACTTTCCTTCGTAATGTTGTTTCTTTTAATTTTCTTTTTCTCATATTTTTTTTTCGACGGATCCGTCGCAGTACACAACAGTTTGCGACGGAATTGATCCGTCGTAATTTTTTGCCGTCGTAAAATCACTTTTTTTTTTTGTAGTGGGTATTTCTTCTCCATTTGCGATCAATTTAACCAATGGCATACGTGGACGCCACAGTCCAAGTTTTCTTGAGATGGCACGTTTCAGTTGATGATTACTTTCTCGTCTCCAGTCTGTTGTGTTCCATCTTCTCTCACGATCTCATTGAGAAATTTTTGAACATAATTCGCCTACATGTTTAACAGCATATATTACAACATGTTTATCCTTGAACAAAACTATTAACATAATACGCAAGAAACAAAATTTAACTGATTGTAGGATCTTACAAGTAGCTGGGCATCCCTTGTATACGTCACTTTTTGTCTATTTGAATTGTGATCTATCCATTTGATGTTCTCGCTGTTCAATGCCAATAATGTTCAATTAGGAAAGGTGTCACCGACATGTTCTTCTTGCAAGCATATGTTCTTTTATCCATCTGTCGATAATTTCTTTTTGTTTTGTAATCATTTGTTGCATTATATGTAGAAAAGAGATGAGATCAGAATCGAAATGTATATGAAATCAAATATATCACAGAGTTTGTCACTTACCCAATAGTCTGTAATGTACACGACTACTTGATCTTTGCATTTTGCGTCTTGTAGCATCAATATCAGATATGCGTTGATAGTGGTATAAGATAAAGCATCGTCATTAACCCGCTTTATGTCGTCCATATCGGCATATGTCGGACCTCTGATCGGATTTCTTGTAATAAAGATCAAGTGCCTGTAATGTAACAACTAGGAAATCATTTATGTCATTTTTTGAAAGATATATGATGTCTAACATTGTCGCTCTGTTTTGTTGAAACAGGTGCTTTTTTTTTTTTTTTTAACAAAGGTGTTTTGTTTATGTTACATAAGGTGCTCTGTTTTGATTGTGACAGAGGCGTTCTGCTTAACATACAACAGTCGCTCTGTTGCATTCTCTTTTAACAAACATTATTCATTTAATTATATTGCTTTGTTATGACATTAGAGACAAATAGATAATGAAAATTAAACAATAAATGAATAGTAATGTAAATTGAAGTTGGATTGCTTACATGTTGGGCAGGCTTGACGACATTTTATTCCATTTCTGTCGTACGTCGTCCGACAAATAGGATAAAATGTCCAAAAAGGTCTTGGTCTTTTTAGATGAATCATAAGTGTAATTACTCAACCTTTTTATTGGTCGTTTCCCTTTGTCTTTGAGCCGCATTACCATGGATAACGGTGTACATCCTGTCTTTTTCTTCGACTTTTTCTTATCAGTTTTCATCTTGGTTGACTTCTTCTTCATCCGATTGTGGGATTTCATCATTGTCACTAACGTACAAAATATCATCCTGTTTTGCTTCCTCTTTTTTGATTCCATTTACTGTCGAACTGTGCCTTGTAGTCCTTAGTTATCTTCTTTTCTTTTTCGAGCTCCTCTGATAGCTTAATCTTCTCTTCATCTTTGGAACGAATGATTCCGTGCAATCTTTCTCGCTTAGCTAAAGCCTTCAATATCAAACCTTCGCTGTTTTTTAGCTCTCGTCTCATTGTCTCCTTTGCTGATGTCTTCATCAAGCAATATTTTTGTTCTTTCAGTTTCTTGTTTCATTTCAAGAATTTATTTCCTCAACTCCTCAATTAGTGTTGCATCGGTCGTTGAATTGTTTTGAATCATCTATTTTGGTTCAGCCGTTGACAGCCTAAGGGTTTCAACCTCTGATAGTGTCGCGGTCAATTGAACTTCCAATGAGAGTATCTACAAAAAAATAAAACGATTTTATAAATCATTAACTGAGCAAAATACATAAAACATGAAATAGAGCATCAATAATTATTAAACAGAGCGTCTTCAGGAATTGAACATTGTTTACTTTTTCTTTAGCTGCATTCAACTCATGTTCTGTTTTTTGATTATTTTCTTCCAATGAATGCACCTAAGACAAATAAAAAGCGTATTAGACATGTTAAACAAAGCTGAACAAAACAGAGCGCCAGTTAATTACAAACAGAGCACTAGAAGGAAAAATAACTTTTCACCTTTCCGTAAGCCAAATTCATCCCTTGAATTGCTCTTTTGCTTTTCTCCTTCTCCATTTCTATCAGTTTGTTTGTATCTTCAATCTAATAAGCAACATAAAAAAGTTGGTTTAAAAAAGAAAACATAACTTAAATGAAAAGAGAAGTTAATATCTATTGTGCAAGCAATTTACCTGTTCCTCAAACAAAAACATTTGTTTTGTAGCTTCCATGCATCTCTCCCTCAATGAAGTAATTTCTATTCTACCTTCTTGTAGTTATTTGCTCAACAACGTTATTTTGCTTGGTTTAATATGATTTATCAGTAGATCAGAAGATGAAATGTCGTCTTCGTTGTTTTGACTGTTGCGGATCCTTTCAGTGGATTGACTTGAAGTGGAACCATCCTTTCTTGCTCTGAACTCAAAATCTTGGGCATTTGGTCCTTGAGTTTGATTTTCTTCACTGGAATCTTCGTCTTCATCTACACGCCATTCAATGGCAGCAGCTCCCAAGCCATATTCTCCTCTTTCATGCTCCGTTGGGCTCAACGGATCCAATATCAACTGTTATTTCAAAATCGTAAATGTTAGTTCATATTGCTCGATATCAAATGATAACACTAGAATAAATACTAATTTTTATTACCTTTTCATCATCAAAGTTAGACGAGGCGACATTTATGTCTTTAATCTTTCAGATTCCACCTTGCGCACCTCAGAACTATTTCATCCTTGTTTTCTTCAAGTGGATCTACCACATTCGTCTTCACCATAAACCAATACTGTCATTCAAAAAAATAAAAATAAAAATGAGAACAAGGTTTATCCAATAATAGAGTGCCTACATCAGTATAAACAGGCGCCTGTTATCAATTTGCCAATATCTACAAAATAGGCGCCTGTTATCAATTTGCCAATATCTACAAAATAGGCGCCTGTTATCAATTTGCCAATATCTACAAAACAGAGCGTCAGTTATCTGAAATAGAGCGCCATGAGTCATTTTGATACATGAACCATAAATAGAGAGCATATTGAAAACAAACAGTGTGACATTGTAAACTTACTTACATGTATCACTAAGACACATCCACAGACCTTTTCCGAAATCGAAACGTTTTCTTCGAGCGACTTTGTTGATTTTTGAAAAAAGTGTGATGTCCATTTGTAATTACACATTTGATCCATATCTGCTACAAAGTTGCAATATCCCCAATTCAAAAACGGCTTCGACATGGTTACGAAGAGCGTGTTTAGAATGTATAGCATGAGAAGTCGGGCTGTGTCCTCATAATCATGCACTTCAATCCCACTTGATGCTGTAATGAGTGTATCTTTAATCTTCTTAGCTGTCAACTCCCTATCCTTTCTATCTCCATGATTTCGATTTGGAAACCTTCGTTGTAACAATTCGGAATCTTGTACTATGTCTATTAGTCCTCTATCATCTATATTCTTTTCGTCATTGACTATACCAAAAATCAGTTTCATGTCTATCTCGTCTAGAAGGAATTTATGATCTCCGAATGCGAATGTCAACTCGCCTTTGTTGTATTCTGATATGATCTATCGAACACATATGTCGCTCTTTTGACACTTTTTTGTTGTCAACTTTCCATCCAGGATAGCCTTGAAAAAAATGCCAGAAAGGGATCTTTTGCAATTTCGTCATGTGTTCTAACACTGTGATCTCATTTTTAGTAATAAGTTTCACAACTGGCCCTAAATTGCTTCAAAATTACCACGTCATTTGAACTATTACAAAATACGTATGAATGAGAAGTTAGTGAATATACAGTTTCAGTAGAAAAGGTGCTTATGTGTTCATAAACAATGGAAAATATTTTTAATTTTATCAGTCAATCCAAACAGAGTACATTTGTTTTTGAAATAGACCGCAGGTTGCCTATGGATTTCATTTACAATAAATATATCGAAGCAGAGTGCAGGCTGCCTATTTTTATCAATTTCAATATGAAATAAAAACAGAGCGCCTTTTGCTTTGAGAAAATAGAGCGTTTTAGATTTTTTACAAACAAAGCGGTTGTGGATTTTTCAAACAGAGCATCTTCGTTGATTAAAATAGATTGCTTGTGTTACAAATGTCTTCATATATTTTACATAGAATGCAGTAATCGAGGGATTTTAGTATACAATTTAAAACAACTAAAAACCAAAAATCAATTTATGAATGAGGATTTCATAGTAAATTAAGCCCAAATTAGAAAATTGAAACACTTTTTCATCCGTTTATTTCATGCAAACACAAGCACTCATCAATTTTACGAATAATTATCTATTTGGATTCAAATTTCGGTCCATAATTCGTTTTCTAACCTATTCACTTGTTGAAAATAGCGTGACAAACCAAAAATTAACAAAAATATAGCGACATACCCTAATGCAAAGGATCTTCGATCGAAGATTACAACCTGAGCTCGAATTCACGAACGGACAATGCTTCCTTCGTTGTCGGTTTGGATCGAATCCAATGAAGTTGGGTTTTTTTTTTTATTGGGATGAATGAAGTCAGAGCGTCGGGGTTTTTGGACGAGGAAAGTGGTGCACATCAGTTTTTTTTTTTTGATTTTGTATGTTTTTGAAATAAAGATCCCGTGTGTATCTTTTTGGGTTTTTTTTTCAATTTTTTGTATTTTTGGCTGATTTTTCCTTTATTATAAAATAAAAAACTAATAAATAAATTACTTTTGATTAAATATCTTTCGTTTGTTTTTCGAAATTGTTGAACATAACCAAAATCGATTAAAAATTTAATCCTATAATAAAATCAAACCGATTAGCATCGTCGTTCTCTCCCTCTCTCCTCTCATATTTTACATTTGTGTGACCCATCTCCAAGACACCTGTCCACCCATGCGAATTACTATCAAACTATAGTACTCTCTTTGTCCATTTCATTTACTCCCACAAGAAAAACAGGAAATCGGTTCATGAACCAGTGGGCATCCATCACACCATTCCTTTGTCTTTTTACACGCTTTGCCTTATCAACTAAGGAAAATAAATAGTTCTACGTCATTTAGGTACGTTACATGGGTCTCTTTCATATTTGGCCCCATAGAAGACTATATTCCCTTGTCTAGCAACATTTGACAAAGGGGAAAAGAACATATATCCTGCTAATATTTATGTATATCTAGGTTTATCTAGATGATGAATATTCATATGACTAGATGAGGAGGAGGCGCCATGTGTGTGTCTGTGGTCTTTTATGTCGGTGCAGGCATGTCGTGTTGAATAATGTTGCACCCCCAAAAGTAGAAATATGGGGTTCTCTCCATCTTCTTATCCATGAACATGGATTCACATCACCCTATGTCATTCTGAAAGTGCTTGGTATATGGTAACGGTTCATAATGACAGATTCAAAAAGCACTTGATATGTAGGATCAGTTCAGCACTAAGAGTGACTGGTTTTGGATTAAAATTTTAGAACTCGTTGGGCTTTGAAAACTAGCACAATGCATTGTTAGAACTACTTAAAGTAGTATGTTCTTATTCTACCAAAAAAAAGTAGCATGTTCTTATGTTTTTAAAACGCCAACGATGCATCCTATTAAATCTATATATGAAGAAAACCAGTATAAGGTGCACCATTGGTGTTTCAAAAGTAGCCAGTAGGTTGGTGCAGACAATTCTGGCGACACTTGATACTATCTTCATTTTATAGTTGGTTTTCGGTTTATATATGACCGTGAGTTCGCTTTGTCCGAAGGTTTTTCCCCCTTAAAACTTGTCTATCGCTTTTACTGCAGCTGGTTCTTCACCCGGGTGATGTATCCTAACAATTCATATTGAGTCATCACTAAATTTTCCCGTCGGGTGACAGAGTTTACACAGATCAATAAACGATAAAATGGACTACAATAACATCCTACCGAGCAACAATAATCGTCTGTTACAATCCGACAGCAAAAAGGAATCGTGGATGTGGCGTCGGGGAAGCTGCAGTGCGGACGATGTAACTGATAATTGTAGGAATGACTTGTCAAAGAAGATCACAAGAAAAAATGGGCATAGCATGTGATCAGAACATCTTCCTCGCTTGGTCACGTCAGGTCCCTTTTTGGTGTCCTAGAATTTATCTATATTAGCTGACTCTCTGGTTTCCGTAATCTGATTCTGTGGGTAGGTGGAAAACACACCTCATACTCCTTGGAATGTGTCAATGATCATAGAGCATTCCTTTTGTAACATATTGGCGCAACGGATTGGGATCGTGAATCACGATGAAGGCGTTGGTCAGTGGTAACAAGTGTAAGATAGTCTAACCATTATGACATTCTGCTTTTATCATAGGGTGAGACTTATATTAGTTACGTCGGTGGAGAAGAATGATGTGACCAGTGTGGACATTATAAGTAATAGATTTGGATTATCAGTCCACAACTTTTGACCTTTATCCCGCCGCAAATTGGGCCAAAAACACAAACCATCCTGCTTTGTTTAATGGGCAAAATCGGCAAAATCCCAAATCCACCGCCATCTGGATTTGGGAAATCATAAGCTGAGGTCAGAACACTGGAGCGACAAGGACATGGCAAAGCAATTGAAATTGAGTACTCAATAATATTCCCATCTAATATTTGATGTACGTATAGTAATATTGAATGTCTAAGTTTATCGTGTCAAATCAATAGTGTTGAGTTGATGGTCCTGATTCGAGATGGATTGGTCGTGGAGCAAAGACACTTGCCGTGCGTCCTGTCTTGGCCATGTGACCTGGCTCTGGAAGCACGGCCCTGGCTTGACCGTGTGACATGGGACACGACCGCGTGGTCTTGTTTGGTGATTGTGTGCGTTTGTTTCTCCGAAAGTTTAGATTTAATTAGTTTAAATCTTTATTTATGGATCAATTAGAATTTAGGAAGTTAGGGTTATTATGTGGGTTTATAAATAGTTCTTGTAACAATGATATCTAAGTTTCTCTCAATAGTTGATCTCGTCGACGGCTGAGAGTTTTTCTCCCCTTAAAGGTTTTCCCACATAAAATGGGTGTCTTTTCTTCTTTATTGATTAATCGTGTGTGTCAATCGATCCCAACAAGTGGTATAAGAGCAGTCATGTTGATTAACCATATAAAGTGAGAGAGTGATTAAAAACCTTAATCGATTTGAGGAGATAATCGATTGAATTTGGGATAGACGAGATCGGGATTTTTGTGGATCATCTTCAGTTTCAAATTCGGTGATCAGAGATCTAATATTTGGTGGTCTCTAATCAAGTGGGAGCGCTGGCAAAAGATAGAAAGATCGCAATCGATAAGTTCGATGGAACGAACTTTGGGTTTTGAAAGATGCAGATGGAAGACTACCTTTATCAGAAGGACCTTTATCTACCGTTGGAGGGTGAGAAGAGTAAGCCTGCTGAGTGGGATCAGAAGAAGTGGGAGCTGTTAGATCGCAAAGTTTTGGGTGTGATTCGACTCTCACTGTAGTCGACGGTAGCCTTCAACATCTCAAAGCAAAGACCACCTAAGGTTTGATGAAGGCGTTGCCAAGGATGTATGAGAAGCCTTTAGCGACGAATAAGGTACTTCTTATCAAAACCATGTTTAGTATGAAGATAAATGGAGGAAAATCAATGGCTGAGCTTGTGAATGATTTCAAGTCGGTGACGAGTAAGTTGGAGTCCGTTGGAATCAAGTTTGATGACGAGGTATTGGCCTTGACGATTTTGGTTAGTTTGCCAGATAGTTAGGATAGCCTTGTGATGACTGTCAGTAATTCGTCAGGCGGGAAAAAACTCAAGTTTGATGATATCATCGATATTCTTATGAGTGAGGATATACGAAGGATGAGTTCCTTGTTTTTTAAAGGTTCTGAAGGTGCCTGGAATGTTGAAGCGTGTGGTAGGTCTTCAAATAGAGGCAACAGACATGATAGGGATCGTGCTCAATCAAAGAGTGGCTATGAGAGAAATATCACATGTTTTAACTATAGTGTAAAGGGTCATATTACGCGCGTGTATCCAGTACTGAAGAAGAAGGAAGAGAAACGTGACGAAGGCAAGGAATTGGTTCGGTCCTTTAGTGATGATGAAGCTTTGATTGTGTCATGTGAATCCAAGTACAACTCTTGCATTCTGATTCTGGTGTTGTGTGTCATGCTACTTTTGATAAGAGTTTGTGTGATACGTTTGAGTCTTGTGGAGGTTCGTTGTTATGGAAAATGATGCAGTTTGTGATGTTGCTGGAATTGATACTGTCAGAGTGAAGATGTTTGACGGTGTTGTTCGTACTTTTGGGGATATTAGGTATGTCCCGGGTTTAAGAAGAAACCTGATTTCGGTGGGTTGATTTGTTTTCAGAAACAGCAGTGTATCAGCTCTAGAAGAAGGCATGAGACTGTGTCGCGGCGTATTGGTGATTATGAAGGGTCGAAAGATAAACAACCAGTTTGTGTTGGTTGGTTGATGCAGTGGAGCAGTTACTCTTTGAGTGGGAGTTTAGAGCTCCTGAGTTCTCGTAAGGTTGGGACGAGGAATCATGTGAGCTTTGTGGAAGTGCCTACTGAGGGTTCCAGAATCAAGAGTGATCACGAGATTGTGAAGAGGACAACTGTGAAAGGGTTGCATGATAAAGGCAATAGTTCTTGGTTGAGGAAGACTGTTGAGTGTGGAGAGTTTCCAAGACAACGTGTATACAAGAGCAAGGAGTGGTTCTAGTATTTGTGTTGCTGATAAGTCGCATGGTGGGGATCAGTAGCTTGGGAGGTCAAGGAACCCTATGTCTTTGTGTGTATGGAAGAAGTTGTCAACTTCAACAGTTTCTGCCACTTGTGTTGCTAGTGAGGTTAGCATGGGTCTTCGACGAGTGTTATGAGTATGGTGTTGATTGATGGTTTAGGAATCAATCCCAAACGGGAGATTTGTTGAGTTGATAGTCCTAATTCGAGACGGATTGGTCTCTCGAAAGACGGCCTTGGCTTGGCCGTATACGTGGAACACGGTTGTGTGGCCTTGTTTGGTGATTGTGTACGTTTGTTTCTTCGAAAGTTTAGATTTAATTTGTTTAAATCTTTATTTGTGAATCAATCAGAATTTAAGAAGTTAGGATTATTATGTGGATTTATAAATAGTCCTTATAACAACAATATTTGTATCTTAATTTTTTCTCAATAGGAGATCTCGTCGACGGTTGTGGGTTTTTCTTCCATTTGAGGGTTTTCCGACATAAAATTAGTATCTCTTCATCTTTATTGATTAATTGTGTATGTCAATCGATCATAACAAATAAAATCAACACAATGACAGGTAGGGAATATTTACAATTAAAATTAATATTTACAATTAAAATCAACACACATATAAATTATTATGTCAAATCAACTGATTATAATTGTTTTGAAACGTAGGGAATATTTTTTACCCTCCTCATTAGATGGGATGAAGAAAAAAGTTACTCCTACGTCCCAATTTACATACAATACTTTTACTTTTTGTATTATTCAACACGTAATTTGAGAAGTACGTCTTAATAATACATAAATTTATGTCATATATATAGGATTAAAGTAAACAATTTAAATTATCATTAATATTTCATGAGAAATTTATAAAAAACATATTTAATCGTCTTACTATACGAATTAAAATTTATTTCGACAAATATAAAAATGAAATGATTATATGTAAATTGATACGGAACGAATTGAACTAACTTTTCTGGTGCAGGGATAACATGGGCAACCACCAGAATACGTGTTCACTGTTTATTCATCTCCCGTTTAAATGGCAGCACATGCGAAACCTGATGCCCGAACAATGCTTTCATTTCACTCTCCCACCTCACCCCATCTCGTCTTCCTTCTTATAAATACTAATCCATCTAAAACCGATAACAAACCTCAACGTTTCAGAATTCTCTCCTTTTCACTGCAAAATTCACGTGGAGTCTCAAAATTGATTCACGTCATTTTCATATATTTATCTATGGTTTTCTGTGCATTCAAAAGCAGTAGCCTTATCCGTTGTTGATCAATATATATCATCATCATCATCATAATATTATCATCGTTGGTCTTTTTCTGGGCACTTGTGTCAGGTTCCACTGGTCGGTCGGTCGTTGTATTTATTCGTAACCGACCCACTCACAGCATTCAATCCAATTCGGTTCTCTCAATCCAACAATCCTGAGAGGGCAACAGTTTTTTCTGTTGGTCGGTTGGTACCATCATCACCTCCTTCATCGGTAAACTAAACCAGCTGAATACATAGCTGCTGGATAATTTGGAAAGTAATGGACAAATCGAAGAAGAAGGGATCGTCGAAGTCTTCCTCTTCGTCGTCGATTGCTACGGAACTGTTTGGACCGAAAGAGCCATCGTCTTCTTCGGGTAGCGTGTTCGGTTCTGTGTTTGATTCACCAGCGACGACGGTATGTGAGGTTGATCATGTTTGTATGAAATTTGCTTTTAGGTATACATGCATGCTTTCGTTCTGGCTGAGACTTTGTGGTTTACGGGATTATATAGGAGGGAAATGAGTTTTAATTATGAGTTGATGAGTATGTAAGTATATATAGAGTAACTTTTGATAGTTGTGAAGATTTAAATATGGAAGAAAATGATCTTGGTAATAATAATATTAATCGGATTTTATAGTATGTTCTTCAACAGTAAGTTTTGGTGAGGGATACTCCAAATCGTTTACATAGAGAGACCACATATACATTTAAAAGATTGTCATATACTAATCTTAAGGTACCTCAATCGAGAACTCATGATGGAACAAGAACGGATACCTCCCAGGAGTTCACGAAATTTCATTACCTATGATCTCTTGGTGAAGTAGTTGGGAGAGTTTCGTGTTCTGTCGTTTTTTTCCCTCTTTCAGTGATTTTTTCGGTCGGAGTTGAGATTGTTCAAGCAGTTTGTTCAATATTTTCATGCATGATGGATTGAGTGATGGATTTCATCGTTTTCCGGATCACGCAATCCTCCTTTTTGGCTATATGCGCAACCTCAAAATTGTTTTCATCAAATGATCAGTTGTTTTATTGTTTGTTGACCAGCTTTATTGAAATTATCATGGAGTTTGTGGGATTGATTTAAAATTAGTTGATTTTATATCGTAAAAAAAATTCTGAAAAGATTCTGTAACAGTAATTCTGTGAAATAAAAATCTTCCTACAAATCATTTATTTTATGATATAAATCAATCACAGATTTTCGAATTATTATATGTGATATGTTGTAATAATTGAGCATTTGAGTATAAAGTACAAGTGAAAAGCCAAGAAATATAGCTAAAAAGTGAATTTAAGTGCACAAAGGCATAAGAGAATCGATAACAATCACACCATAGCTAGATATGTCAGTCTTTCTGTGATGAATAGGCATCTGTGGATCTAACGATAATCACTCAGAAAAAGCTTGGTATTATCAAGTTGAGAACATTTTGGATATCGTGAATGCTATACCTTGTATTGCAGATGATTTGGGAATTTAGGCCCATCATTGAATGAATGGATGATGAAGTTGTAAGAAGTTAAGGACAGAGATTGCGTGGGACAATTAATATCGCGAGAAACACGTTTTGAAAGTGTACCACAATTAATATAACTGAGTGAATAACCAAGCTCTCTACATCGATCTTGTTTTCAAACAATATCTTGACATGTAGTTCAATAGTAGATTATGTAGCTCACTGATTTATGCTTATCTAGGCTTCTTTGAGCTTTATTGGTCCTCCCTTTTCATGATCGATTATGAAGCTCCGTATCGAGCAAAATACACGAATCATGTGATCTTCACAGTTAGATTCTCAGTATGAATTATTAACTTTCATTATAGGTTTTTGAATAAGAGTTAAAAAAAGATTTTCATCATTTGACGGCTAGTTTCTTTCACTTAAGGACCTATTTTTGGGTTTAGAGGGCGATTTTTACTATATAGAACGCCTATATTTTCTCTGTTGCTTGGAATACCTGTGTTCTAATTTCTCAATTCCTGTAGGGCAAGGGGAGGAGCTCACAGCAAGGGAATTGGTACTCTGAATATCGAACTGGGGATTCCAAACACGAGAGACCAGGTTAGTAGATAACGTTTTTCGAATTCGACAAACTTCTAGTCTCTTCTGTTGAAGAGAACCCGAGATTTTGACAGAGAGAATCTTGATTTTCAGATAATGTTGGCCAAAGCAAGGAACAAGCGTCATATTACCAGCAAGAAACGGTAGGTTCGTGCTATTTCAGCTCATCAATATATTACGGTGGCCAAGAAGTTTATGCTCCCTCTACTTGCAAGGCCGACACAAACCCCAGTGTGAGTATATTCGTTCTGATCAGTAGGTACTTCCAGTGAGCGTCACCCAGCATAAGCACAAACAAATTTTTTTCCATCACATGTACTTTTTCTTTATTCCAATGAGGATTCGGAGAAAAAATTGAACAGATAGCTGATTCTCTGAGCTATAAAGATACTATGAATTCTTATTCGCCTTATCCTTAACACCACCTTGAAAAAGAAGAATTCCTTTATTGAACTTTCTGTATTGTTGAAGTTCTGCATATATCCTTTATAATCAGTTTCAATGCTGGTGGAATTCAAAGCACTTATTAAGATGTAAGTACTACTTACTTAAGGGTCTTTTACCACAAAGGTAGAGTTGGTTCCTCTGCCTAGTAAAGAGCAGTGTGAAGATAGATAATGATTATAATTCTCTTTTACACCATATATTATGCACTACGCCCAAAGCGTTGATAATATTCCAATCTCAACATGAGTATTCGGGTGAAGTTTATAGATTCAAGGTCGAATTTTCTGCGCAGTTCAAAAAAGATGAAAGAGATGATGATCAAGATGGAGGCAACCCAAATGATGCTTCAAGAGGAAACTGGTGGCAAGGTGTGATTGTATTCTTGTACTTGCCGCATCAAACTGGAAGCTTTTCTTTTTCTTCTTGAGTTTGTGGTTTGATGATATAGACAACTTCGCTACTTGCAGGGTCACTTTATTACTAATCTCCTACCTTGATTGGTCTATGTTCTCCTCCCACGAGCGATGAGGTATCTACATTCGTATACTTATCCACAGGCTTGTTAGAATTATTCTTCGACTTTATGCTTCCTTGAAAGCAAACAAGAGATTCATTTCGGGGCTTCAAGCTCATATCGGAATCTCCTATCTTCAGCTTATTATACTTTTTCAAGCAGCTGACTATGCTTGTGCTCCCTTTTATTGGTGCAGGAAAAGTGGATTGTTTGTTCGTGATAGCTACATTACATGTTGTGGAGTACTTACTAGGCAAGGGGTATAGCATAAGGAATAGTGGAAGCATAACACATCAAAGGCGCCATCGTCGGTGTGGGTTCCTTTTTATGTCCCAGCCAAGGCGTACTTTTGCGTCCAAGTTGATATGGGACGTTGTGTGATCAGTTGAATAATGTGATCCCCGTTCAATAGATGCTAACCGCTTTTTTATGTGATCTTGTAGTACGGGTCTTGTAGTTGGTGGTTAGACTGAAAAACTTCTTTTTCTGCGTTTGTATAATGATGTCTTTAATTTGACATGATATGTATTTAAACAGTTGGTCAAAGAAGTCTTTTTATTAGAAAGAAGCATGATGTTAAACTTCTAAGGAAGCCCGCTCAACTGCTGACTTAGTTAATACATGTAACATGAAAGATTTGAAATCGAAATAATCAAAACAAAAACACACAAATTTAACATAGAAAAATTACAATATCGAGAGAAAAATCATATAAATCACACCATCATAAACCGTAATGGTAAAGCACTATGAGAAGGCCAGATTACAGAGCGTTTCAAATCGTATTAGATTACAACTCAAATCCTAGAAAATCTTATGGATGAATAATAACATGGATATATTCATAAATCCATAAAAAAACATGTTTATAATAAAACAAACCTCACAGGATTTCATCAAGCAATGGCCGTGTCCAACCCAGTATGGCTATGTTCCCTTCTGCACACGCACTGACCATCCTGACACAGTCGTGTTTGCTTCAGTGAGGAAAATGCCTTCCTCTCGACACACGACCTCTCTTTGACCATGTCTCATCAGACACGACCGTGTGAGTCTAGTATACGTCCTCTCTTCACCGTTTCAATCTTCCACGATAGTACATCATATTAGATATATCGTTTGACACGCGTCTGTCGAGGACGTGAAATAGTCGACAGTCTCAACACTAGATCGAGACTCACAACAACAAGAACACATGAATTTAATTTGGGAAACCCAAACATCGGAAGAAAAAAACCGCATAAGAACAATACCACAAACGGAGGAAGCAAAACACTATACGAAAAGAGGATTATATAGCATATTAGATTGTATTAGATCACCCCTCAAACTCCAGAAAGTGATATGGACGTATAATAACATGGGTGTATTTATAAACCCATAAAGATTGATTATAATAAATTTAATCTCACAGTCGTGATCTGTGACACTGCCGGTGTCACCCACGCACGGCCTGACATGGGCAGCAACATCGTGTATTTGTGCGCGTTCTTCTCAGACTGTGCTCAGCAACATCCAAAAGCCCTCAGACACGGCCCGTGCAAAGGTGTAAACGTTCATTCTTCACTATTTAATGCATCCACGGTATTATATCATATTAGATATGTCATCGATGAGCGTAGACCACATCCGTCATAGACGTGAAGTAGTCGATAATCTCAAAATAACATCCTGGCCAATATTCGTTACCGGGTTGTTACCACGAACCATTTTCTAGACTGAAAACTGTCCATATAGATCACCACTAGTCTTTTCATTGTGTTTTGCCCTCACTCACACACACCTCGAAAAACTTCTCAGGAGGTGACCCATAATCCTTTTAGTGTGCTTTGACCTCACTCGCACATATCATGGAAAACTTCCAGGAGATTAACCTTCCCATTATTACTCCACGTTAAACGCTTAACCGTGGAGTTTTGAAATGATGGGTTATTGAAAAGAAAGGTGTTTCTTATTTTCAAATCCTTTAAGCCAAACCTTCGGGATATTATAATACATCTCGTGCTTGGTGCCGTGGAACTCGCCTTAATAAACATTTTTGGTTCTCGAGGCTATATTCATTTTCTTTTACCAAGAGGAATCTCGATCTAAAATGATGCATTTCAAAGTATTATGGTCCATTCTACATACATCGATAGGCTAAGATACATCTTCTCCGATCTTCTCCGGTAAGCGATATTGAGACGATTAATGGCTTGATATATGTGGTTGTATATATACCCGTTTAACATGACCGGCCAGATTCTCTTGGTAGATAAAAGGCAATTCACTTTGAAACTTTCGGGTCATCCTTTGACACAAGAAAGCATATTGCGTGTCCCACCTCGATGTTTCAAGTGGTCAATACTCTATTGCAGATAAGCTTGACAGTTATACTTACCCAGGAATGGAGGAAAGTGCAAAGTTTAATCGCAATCCAAATAAGACAGAATGTCACATGTAAGCTTGAACCACTATAAAATGTTGGTGCATGAAAGAGTTCTTCTAAGGATTTCTGGAATCTTCTCTAAAGTGGATTCGGCTTAATCTGATGTTCAAGGTTGTCAGGCTGAGCCGATGGTGCTGGATCCCAGGGTGCTTTGATGCAACTGAAACAACAACAACAACAAAAAAAAAAAAAAAAAAAAAAAAAAAGGAATTTTATTTCCTTGAGCATGCTTTTGAGTTTTTTTAAGGAAAGAAATGAGGAGAAAAAAAGAGTAATTTTTTCCCCCTCAAATTTTCTTCTCTAAATTGAGAAAATTTGGAAAGAAAAAAAAAAGATTTAATGGAACTTCTAAAGTGCCATTATTATCTTTAATAACACGTTCTTCTCAAAACCTAATGCGATCTATTACTAAAGACAAAAGAGGAATAATACATTGATTTTTTTTTTCTTTCTTACTCACAAGCACCATAAGGAAAATAAGAAGTGGTTTTGTATTTCAAACTCACAAGCATATACATAACAGTGGAGCCTGAGTACCAAGCTTAGTGAAATTGACGCTGATGTTAGAACCAATATAAATTCCTATTTATTGCACACCTCAGGCCTACCTATTGAGCCTAATGAACCATGGGTTCTATATCATTTGTTACGATTTAGGAAAGAATTTATGAAAAGAATCTCATCAAACCGGATCAGAATAATATAAATATGTGAACTAATCCTATTTTTTAACCTAAAAGTCTAAGTTGATAAGTTATGAATTATTTACATATATATTCATATATATATATATATATTCAATTATTTTTTTTTACTTCACAGTCGATGTGGATAAACGTACTCACAAATATTCTCAACATGTCTCATTTTTCTTACTGGTCTTTGTTGTTTGTTTATTTTACTAGATCCTTAGGATGCATAACAAGACATCGATTCAGCAAATTAAAGGGTTACACATGTTTGTTTTTGTAAACAGTTAGAGTAGAGTGATAAGTTCAAATCGCTTTGCTAACATTCTAGTCTGGAAAATACTTTTACGAGACTAGAGCTTAAGAAGCTTGAGAATCTAGTAAAAATTGATTATATTTGCGACGGAAAGTCAATGCTGTCGCTATTTTTTCAATTTAGCGACGGATATCCGTCGCTAAAAGTGTTCAGTAATTTTCATGGCAATATTTAGCGACGGATATCCGTCACTAATCAGTTTTAAAAAATTTATAATAAAATATATTAGCGACGGATGCGTCGCTAATTTCTTTGACGAAACGAATGTAGCGACGGATTTCGTCTCTAAATATATTATTATAAATTTTTTAAAATTATTTAGAGACAGAATCCATCGCTAAATTCATTTTCGATGAACATTTATCATCTAAAATATAAAAAATTATACATATTTTGGGATATCGCAATAGTTGAAATGTTAACTTATGATAAGACGTTCTATTTCATAAAAT
>JAOVYX010019581.1:0-18285 GCA_035668315.1 Drosera spatulata | reverse complement strand
CCCCCAAAAATCTTAATTTTAATATTTATAATAGTTCTTTATAGCGAATAAAAGAAGAATAAATAATATTACGACCGTCCTTATAGGTTCAACCCTTACTTTCACTACTACATTAATTTAATATTTTTAGAGTGAAAGTGAGTGCAAATAATTTCTAATTTGATGTGTCTGTGATATCACGCATCATTGGGCGAATTCGCTTTTTCATGGAAAACGATAGGACATCATGACAAATAACATTACAGAGAGTTTTAATAGCTGGATTAAAGACGCATGTCATCTCCCAATCACTACATTGGTTGACGAGATTCGTTTTCAAATTATGACTCTTATGCATGAAAGACGTGAGTCCAACTTTGATGGAGCTACTATGTTGACCCCAGTCCCACAGAAAAAAGTGGCAAAAAATTATGAGGCGGGTCGTGCCTTACGGCTACATGCTGCAAGCTTTTGCGAATTCGGAGTGGTTGACAAGGACTCGAGTTATATTGTGGATCTTCAAGTAAGGACCTGCTCTTGTAGAGAATGACAAGTATATGGACTACCGTGTCGTCATGCATATGCAGCTATTGAGACGAAGGCGGGACATGTTCATGAATATTGTGATCCATATTTTTACGGTGGACATGTATAGGAATACTTACAGGGGATGTAATCAACCCAATTTCACATGAACCACAACCTATTGTACCATTGCATCTCATAGAGATCAGAGCACCAAATGTTCCAGTTCAACCTGGACGAAGGAGAACTAGGAGGATACCCTCACATGTTAATACACGATAAATTATATGTAATCGGTGTAAGAGGCCCGGTCACAATCGACGAACCTATCAGTATCCCATTGACGGTGACTAATTGTAGTTAATGTTATGTTTGTATTGTTATGTCGAGACGAGATTCAAATGTTTGTAAGGTTTGGAAATAACAGTAATGAAGACGTGCAGTTCATACACTAAGGACAAGCAGTTTAGATAATGTTATACATGCAGTTCATACGATGAAGACTTGTAGTTCACAGAGTGAATTTGAATAGTTCACATAATGAAGTCATGCAGTTCATACGATCAAGACTTGTAGTTCACAGAGTGAATTTGAACAGTTCATATAATGAAGACATACAGTTCACACGATGAAGACTTGTAGTTCAGAGTGAATTTGAACAGTTCACATAATAAAGACATGCAGTTCACACAATGAAGACTTGTACCTGCAAAACAGATGAGCAATTCACATAACAAAGACTTACAGTTCACAGACTCAAATAAAAGCACTTCACGCACAAGAAGACGACAATTTATACTTTGAAATTTAGAGTTAACAGTTATCAACATGTAATGTTGACTCATTCAATGTTATACTTATTTAAATAATCAAATTTTCACATATTTATGATCCTTATAGCTAATATAACGGTTTTAAACCATAATCTGATTTCATCGACCAAGCTACTATGCAGTTCATATTTTGGTAATTATAATTCATATGACTCAACAATGTTGTTTACGCTTAAATAACTCCCAGTTCATATTGCTATTATTTTAGATGAAATTATTACATGTGTAACTGTAACACATACATATCCACAACAATCTAGTTGGAATAATAATGAAAAGAAATGATAACACATATGCAATGAAGTCATGTGAACTATGTCAAGGAAATAACTATGATGGATAAAGGAAATTATATGTCAAGGGATTATATCTTAATATCTTATATGGAATAATATAATATCCTCATAATTTATAACGATGTTCAAGTTTCAATAGTGAAATTTAACCTTCGTTTAATTACATTGGCACTCTTATTTACGTGTCGTTCTTTCCAGTGGGGAAAAATTAACAGTTCCCATAGTGATTAAAAATAGTTCACATAGCCATAACTGACAATTTATATGCCCATACATAATAGTTCACATAGCAACCCTTAACTGTTTACATAACACCATTTACACCATACATACATAAGAGTTCACATTACAGAAAGTGACTGTTCATAGAGCAAAAATCAACAATTCACATAACAAAAAGTGACTGTTCACAGAGCAAAAATCAATAGTTCACATCCTCCTCATTCCTTAGTATCCGACTTGTTCTTTAAATAGACCGAATTTTTATGCCGGAGGATCCTTAGCGCTATCCGAGCTCTTATGAGGTGAATGTCTTCGGTAGCTGACAGGTCATACGTATTCAACAAGAAATGCTTCGCCCACATGCAAACAAAGACACGACATGAATGACCATCTTCTTGCTGCCGATACTCTCTATTTGGTAGAAAAACTGAATCGCTTTTGCAGCTGTCAGTGCTAGTTCTATACCACCATGAATCCACAATGGATTATAATGTCGAATTTCACGACATTTTGTGTCCACTACGAAAAGACTCCAATGCCTCCCTCATCATGCAGCGGGATAAAGACATAACGAGAGGACGATAAATCCTTCGAACACCTGCTCGGCCAAACCTTGTACGTACGACACATATCATTGACCCTCTTATCGAAATTGTTCTTATCCCAGGTTATGCTCTTAGCCTTGTCCCCCAATAACCTATTCCCAAGATTACCCTGAAAACACAAGCAGTTCATGAATTATATTAAATAGTTCAAACAAATGCAATATTCAGTTCAAACAAAGTTATCATACAGTTAATGAATTACCAAGAGCTTTATCCGCAAAAAAACACAATCTGTTCCTTCACAAGTCATCCATAAGTATCAATTTATCAAACTACCATTCAATAGCTGGTTTTGTAGCACGTGCCACACTTCTCTTCTAGTCGAATCGTCCTATCCTTTTCTGTTAGGATAGATCCAAACCAATTCACTGAAAACAATTGAAAGAATATCACACATCTAACAAACCAAACTATCAAAATAATCACACAACATCGTCATAAACTTTTGGTTTACCTCATCGTAAACTCACTGAGAAATTTCTCAAGGAAATTTCTATCGTTCTCCTCAAGTAAACTCCTTCTCGAGAACTTCTTTGCTCCGCGAGTGAACTTTTGAGTAATCATTGTACTTTTTTCTACGTTTCCTCTTCTCCGTTTTACGGGGGTAATTCGACCAACCAAGGTTCTTTTCTTTCAACCAGCATCAGTCCATCTCTTCACAATCTCGATAATTGTTTCCTCTCCCACAACATCATTTTCATCATCGTCATCACCTTAATCACCTTCATCTTGACTCAGTTGAAGTTTAATGGCTTCCAATGTACCTTGCACAATATCTTGTGGATCTTCAACCTTGTTCTCTTCAACCATCTCCTCATCCACTTTGTCTTCAACCATCTCCTTATCATTCCCAACGTCCAATTCATGATCTTCTAAACCCACAAAAAATTAAAAAAATCAATAAAAAATAAAATAAAATAAGAAGTTCACATAAGACATTGTTGTACAGCTCATAAAACATTGTTGAACAGATCACAAATCATTAAAACCATAATTCACTCAAAATAATACTTACAGTTTACATAACCAGAAATGTAACACCCCGACTTTTCATTGCTTAATAATGATACATATGACGTCACTGTCGTTGGGCCCAACGCCTCAGTTAGGAAAAAACTTTACTTCCTGCCTGAGTCATTAGAATTAAGCTAAGTTCAGTTCTACATCATTGGTTTAGAAACTTTTGATGCACTTAATCATAACCCAGAATATCACCTTTGCAACGGAATTTACATCTCTTTTTAAGATCAGAACACCTTTCATACATAAGCTACATCTAGCATCAAATCTTAGGTCATACTTCTCCTTCAAGTCTTGCTCCTGTAACAAAGAGAAGAAGAAAGACATAGAAAATAGTAACCGTGAGCTATACGAGCTCAATAACGTGTCGGACCCCTTACCAGGGGTTACACAAAAGAAGAAGATAATAAAAGAAAAGGGAAATGATCACTTGGATCCTTTGTTCCAGCACTCTGGAATCATCATGCCAATCTGACATTCAAATCACAAGCATACCAATGATTCATCCTACTCACATAAGCACACCTAACATCACGTAACAACGCTCAAATCCATACGTCCATCGACACTCCAGATATTATCAACGTCATTTACTACCGTTATACCCTTTATGGTAATGACATTCAAGACGTCCATATCAAACAAACTGAGACAATGACACTGTGACACGACAGGTCCCAAGTTCAAGTCTCACACACTGTTGCACTCAAGAGTTCACTCAAGACTTTGATATACATACCATCATGTCAATTACACAGAGACGACAGAAAATAGATACCCTCAATGTTATAGTTGTGTTCTTGGCCTCCTGCAGTGAGATAACCTCATACCAAAAGGTCGATGAAAGATTGTCACCACCAAGAAACTGTATAACATATGCGACAGACACAACGCTCTTTGTGTTTTATACCACGAAGTTGTCTCATCAATTATGGATTTACACTCCTTTCACACATTCACCCTCATTATACCAGTAAATAATGCATAACACACACCATGCAATAACACTCCACAGCTCTCAGTATTTTGCACATAGCACATAGCAATTGTAGTCAGTATTTTACGTCAATCACATTTAGTGACTACGTCCAAAGATTCCAATGCATATTATTATACTCACGGTATAATAACACGCATCGCCACACACAATGAATCTAAACGTTACCTTTTATCATAGTTCTTGACAACACGTTCAGCCTCGTCCATAAGTGACGACGAGCAGCGTCTCCAAGTTCTATAATATAATAGGATATATGTATTAAGACATACCCTTGTGAATTATTGTTCACGTTATGGAATTAAGTATATTTATTCGTACTTCTTGAAAAACCGTAGTAGTAATGTTATGTGGTGATGCCAAGCTTTTTTTAGAAAAGTCTTTGATACTTATTTTAATAGTCCATGATGATGATTTTATGAATTTATCATCATTTGAAGTGTTTGTGAACATTTGGAGTTGTTTCATGGTCAAAACGGTTCATTTTTGGATTCTATCCAACATGATATTTTGACATGTTTAGATCTATAACTTCTCTTATAAAGCTTCAAAAATCATTTCGTAAAATTCTACATAAACTAGACTTCATAATCTTTCCATTAAATTAAAGTTTCTATCAACAACCTTACCAATAACAACAGTTTATTCATATCATTTTATATTTTCTGCTAGATCAGATAGTTTGACCTTTTTTTCACTAATTAGCTCATAACTCCTTAAATACAACTCCAAATATATATTTTTAAACTTTTCTGAAAACTAGACTTCAAGACCTTTTCATTGATATAAGGCTCATTTCCTAACTCTTTCTGTGTAATTCCAGATCAAGTCATAAAGTTATCCATATAACTAGTTTTTTGATTTATTCACACGTTTTGATTTATATCTTGAGATTCACAACTTCAAATCATGATGTACCAACTTTATCAGAAACTAGACATGTGAAGATTCATTATATATTAAAATCAAAATTTATCACAGAGTTTATGATATTCAATAAAATTTCTAAATAAGATGATCACCTTCTTTTATTAATGATGAAAGATCATCGTCGTCTTATAACCCTAACTTCTCCTCTTCTCCTCAAACTCTCTTTCTTCTCTTTTCTTGCTTATCTCTTCTCTTGCATGACAAGAAGCGTTTTTATGTTTGTAAGAAGTTTTTCAAGAAGAAGAGAGCTTGTATTTATATGAAACTAAATCAATTAAAATAGTTTAAGTGGATAATTAGTGGGTATTTAGTGGGTAATTAGTGAATAAATGATTTAATTTAGGTAGAGTAGAAATTGACATAAAGGATAATAAGTGACAAAATTAGGTTTAGGTCATTTTCGTATAAATACAGTATTTTCGTATTAAGACCGTATTTCTTAGTATTTGCGTATAAGGGTTGTATTTTATTCATATTTTATATTTTTTCCTTATTATATCGTCAAACAAACCTTTTAACCCCGTAAAATAAATTATAACGTACAATTATTTACTATTCACATTAATTATCGTGAAACTAAATTTTACGAAAATTTTCGGATTGTTATCATATTTTTGTCATGATTTTGACAAACGATTTTTATAACCCTATTGTATAAATTACGATGTTCAATAATATAATTTTTTTTTATTTTTTGAGAAAATAAATTATCTTAAATTTTTCGGGTCTTTACAAGAAAAGTTTGTTCACAAACCAAAACTAAAACGTCTACCTTCATCAACAGAAACCTCAACCTTGTCCACTTCGATCTCTTTTCCTTCCTCATCATCCTCGACCTTTTCGTCCTCATATCCATCAAAAACTTTTCCCTCATATTGATAGCCCTCTTCGTCAACAAAATCAGTCCCCTCTTCACTATCTATCTCTTCGTTCTTCGCGACACTCTCCTCAACACAATCATTCTCCTCCTCAATCGCATGATCATACTTCGTCTCCTCCTTCTCGTTGTCATCCCTCTCCTCCTCCCTATCAACAACATCTTTCTCCTCAGTCTCAACAAAATCCTTCTCCTCCTCCTTCTCACTCATATCCTTCTCAAGCACATCCTTTTCACTCATTCTCACCTACAAAACCACACTATCAATTAATCATATTAAAAAAGGACAAAATAGAAAACTTACATTATATTAAAAAAAGGATATCACAGTTATCTTAGTCTTTTTGGTCTTCTTGGTATTGATCTTCCTAACCATCAGCTTTTGATGCTCCTCATTGCTTGGCTCGATGTCCACAATTTCATGTGGCCTCACTTGAGAAAGCAATTGGCTGGTCGCCTCCGTTGAAGAAGCAGCACTCGTCTCCATCCAATAGTACATCCTAGGGATTCTTACATGATCCGTTGGTTTTGAGATGATACCTTCCAAAATCTCATATATCCTGACCTAATAAGATAGTTAACACTTGATCAAAATCCATTGCATAGGAAAATAAGCAACAGTTTATAAAATAAAAACAAACGGTTCACAGAATTTTTACTTGCAATAACAATAAACAAGTTGATCAAAATCCAGTGCATGGTAAAATGAACAACAGTTTGTAGCACAAAAACAGACGGTTCATAGAATATTTACATACCAAAATAGCAAAGGAACATCCGACGACATAAGGGATCTTCGAAATCATTCCATTATCCTTCTGTTCCTTCCCTTTGATCGCTACATTTGTAAGTTCCAATGCTTTATATTTGTATATGGCATCAACAAGATATCTATGAACCGTCCTACCCCAAGCATATTCCCCGATCTTTTTCAAATCATCAACATAATTGAAAACGAAATATGGAGTGTAAAAGATTGTCTTCGAAAAAAGAACACAGTTGCAAACAAACAACACGAAAACCCTAGTAAAGTCACGGGCTGTATCCTCATCTTCCCCAGCAGCCAACTAAAACAATTTTTCACACAACTCCGTTTTCCTCCCCATCTTCTCCGTCGCACAAAAGAGTTATTCAAAAGTAAAACTTTTGAGGTTGCCATTCACATTCACATTCATACCAACCATCGGCAAACCAACTATCAATGAAATGTGCTCCACAGTTAGTGGAACAAATGTATTCCGTTCACCCAAATCAATACCCACGGGGTCTAGGGTTATGCGATCTAGAATCGCTTTATGCCGCGCACAACACATCATAAGCTTCGACATGTGTAAAAACTGAGAAAAGGGAGTCGAGGTTATCTTTGTGCGACATGCATCCGACATCACATCCCTCAATTCGTCCATCTTCTTACTAAAGTAAGAAATTACACACCGGGTTTGTAAGAGCGCTGGTTTTCGATCCTTCGTTTCTCTAGTCGTCGTCTTTGTTCCTTCGTCACCTTCTTCCCTTTAGTCGTTCGCCTTCTTCATGGTCTTTGTCATCGTCTTCCCTTCAATTTGCGTGCTTGTTGTCTTCGTCGATTTATTTTTGGTCATTTTCATCTCTTTAATTAGGTTGTTCGCTCATCGTCTTTCATCTCTTTGAATTGATGAATTGCAATGGTTTGTTTCAAACCGTGGGGGTTCAATGGCTCGAGGTGCTAAATTGAGTAGGAGAGGAAGACAATTGGTGAGGGTTTGGATTACAAATAGTTAGGTTAGGGGGATGGGTTGGGCTAGTTTGGGGATATGGTTGGATTAAAGTGAGGGTAAAGTGGGTATTTTATGAGAATGAGTATCAAATTGTAAACAAAATTTTATTTGGGTACCTAAAGGTGCAATATTTTTTTTGAATACTAATATGTAAGATGAAAGTTTGTTGGATATTTTAAAATAATTATTCCTTTTTTTTTTTCCACTGAGTGTGTAACTTATCCATCGGTTGAGTACAGGACGGACACAAGAGTCATCAAGATAAAAACAAATGAAGAAACTAGAAAGCAACAGCGAAGCCCATAGAGCCCGTAGAGCCCGCAGTCGAAACAAACATCCACCATGCGGTGACTGATTCAAGATCATCTAGAGAAAGGCATTTGGATCTCGGCTTTAACTTGTCGTAAAATTAATTTTATATAACGATACTCCCTTTGTTGAGTGTAGTCACGAGGTCATATAATATTAACAGTAAACACCAAAAGGATGTATGTGTTTTGACGCATCGTGACATTTGAGATCAACAATAAAAATAATTGATCAAAATTAAAATTAGTACACTATCATCCGTGTTGTTTTAATTACAACCATAATTTACGGCTTGTAATAGTTAGGTATATACTAATAAGAAAAGAGAAATTTAATCATCTTGGTTTGGCGAAAATCCACAAAGAATTTCTAGCCCAAAAGCCCAAAAATAAACAGGCTTACAGAAAGCTTAGTCCACATCTAAAATCAAACCAAAGACCAGCCCACATTTAACCTAAATGGGTGGTCCAACTCATGTTGTAGATGAACACATATACCATCCAAAACAAAGCTCAGCTCAGTCCACATATAACCTCAGGCCCATATTCTTTGTGGACTTATCTGGACAATCATACACTATCAAGTTTAAAGCTGAGAATCAAGTAGCATACACTTATAAACGAAGCAATATAACAAAATTCCGCTCCTAAGGGTCTGTGAGGGAGGCGGCGACTAATCCCATATAGGGGTGTGATCATCGATTTGGGTGTCTGAGGGCAATTCCAAAGATGGCAGATAGTCTCGTTGAGCAAGCTAGGAACACCAACAGAGGAAGTGGACAACAACATAGAGGAATTGGGTAGGAAGTTAAGGTTGACTGACTCAGAAAAGGATGGACTAAAGATGCCAATAGGGATCTTCAGAAGTCACGAAGGCGATAATAATGCAATGATGACAGGGAAATTGTTCCTACAAAAGGAGATCTCAGTTGATGTCCTACAGTCATCTCTGATCAAAACATGGGTGGTGAAGGGGACAATCAAATGCAAAGCGATAGAAAGTAATATCTTCATCTTTCGCTTTCAAAACGTGCAAGACAAGGAGAAGGTGTTAAAAGGGGGGCCTTGACACTATGACAACAATTTGCTGGTTTTAATAAATTACGATAGAGCGATACACATTTCCGAATACGAATTTGATAGACTTCGACTTAGGATACAATGCGAGAACCTTCCGCTGGAGGACTTGCATGGAAGGATGGAAAAGATGCTTGGTAAGAAGTTTGGGCAAGTCATCGAGATGGATGTGGATGAAAAGGGTTAAGTGACGCAGTCGAAAGCCTAAAGGGTTAGATAACGTTCTAACGCCGACGTTGTTGTAAACAACAAACTCGAATCCACGAGTAACGAAAGAAACTCAAGTTAAATTGGAGAATATTTGATGATCGTTACAATGTCCCATTATCTCTATTTATAATAGAAATAATTAAGCTAAAGATAAAAACTCGTATATTTTATCTATTCTAATTATAATAACAAAAAATTTAAAGAATTTAAAAACAAATATTAACTAACACATCTTATCATCTAAATATATCTTTATTATGGATCATTAGAACCCATCAAATTATCCTTCCGCAGCTGTTCTTGCGTCACTAAGGCAGCGGGACAACGCTCAGAGTAAAGGTCGAGATAAATATCAAGAAGCCACTGTGCAGGGGTAATGTTCTTCCTATGCCTGGGATGGAGTCAAGATGGGTTTTTTCCCGATATAAACGCCTCCCTAACTTCTGTTTTCGGTGTGGCGACATCAGGTACAGAATCGCAGAGTGCATTGCAAAACCTACATGGACTAAAGATGATTCTCAAGTTCACCAAAAATAACATGGCTTCATGGAGGGAAACTTTTTTCAAAAGGTAATCCCTAATTTTCAGCTTCGACTTAGGAAGACGTACAAGAAAAGAGATCAGATAAGTTAGGAAATGGCAATATTGGGTGCGAATTTTAAGGAGATCTGGAAACGGTAATGGAGGTAGAGGCGTTGAGTGAGATTCAGAGAAGAGACAATCTGGCTTTCTTACAAAGAAAACAAGTGATCCAAGTAGGGAAAGAAAATAGGAGGATGTTCCAAGATCTGCTCTCAGCGTTTGTTCAGGCCCAAGAAGCACAAAGGCAGGCTCTCAAAGAGTGGAACGGTCAACAGAACTCTGTAATTGGGGTGGGCCATAACAAAACACCCCGCAGTCAGCATAAATGGACTCGAATTCCTAGAGCTCAGTCCAACATGGAGGTATTCAATCAGAGTGTATGAGTATGGATGGGAAGAGATGTTCTTCAGATTATCTGTCCCAAGCTAGAAAATGTAACAAACCTTCATGTCTAAGGAGTCTATCAGAGCTGGATGAAGACGTAAGCGAAGAAATCGAGAAGATTGAGTTCACTGAGCAGCAGGGGCGCTATCACCAATAAATGATGTTATGTTGGAACTGCCAAGGACATGGGAACCCTTGAACAATATGGGCTCTTAAGGATATCCTCAGGAGAGTAAGTCCTCATCTGGTGTTCTTGTCCGAAATCAGGTTACATCACATTTAAAAGAAAAATCAATTTCAGTAGTGGGCTATGCTGAAGGGAGAAGTGGAGGCGTTATGCTGCTATGGGACGATAAGGATGGGGTAATGTTGAAATGGATGTCGAGCAGATTCATTGATGTCCAGGTAGAGAGCGAAGATGGAGGTTACAAACGGCGATTTTCTTGGATATACGGGGAACCTAGATCTGAGCAGAGACACAAAACATGCGCTTTACTAAGATCTCTGACAAGTGAGTCGAGGTTACCGTGGATTTCTGACGGATATTTAAACGAAATACTCTCTCATTTAGAAAAAAAGGGGATACGAAGCTCACAACAGATGGAAAGTTTCTAGCACCTATTGGATGACTGTGGATTAATCGACATGGGAGTTCATGGCCCAAAATTACCTAGTCCGGCAGGATTCGGGGATGTCAATGGGCCCATGAGAGATTGGAACGAACAGTTGCCATAATTGACTGGCAATCCATATTTCCTGCGATGACAGTTCAACATTTCAAATCACCTGTCATTATACATCTCAAATCACCTATCATTTTACAAGAGTGGAAAGAATGGATACTTTCAGAGCTTTTAATATTTTTAGGTTTTTTTATAAATAAAATTATTAAATTAGGTTCATAAACAAGTTAATTATCAAAATGAGTCAGTTTTCAAAAAATAATGAGAGAAAACGCCCTGCACGATCGTAAAAAGAAAACGTCCTACGTGTTTAGTAGAAGAGAAGGCGCCTTGCGCCTTTAATTGGGATGAAGGCGCAAGTCGTCTTTAATTTGGTTGGGAGATGAAAAAGGAGATCACCCACACCCTGCGCCCATAACTCGCAGACTCAAATCGGCCACCATCGACTCCGACCCACACTGTAGGGAGCCTCGCTAAGACCAGTCGCACCGCCCTAGTCCATAATCACTCCTCCTCGAGCCACACCCACGAATCCTGACTACCAGCTGCGCGACCCGACCCTCTTTCCGCTCACACCGGGCCTATGCGTGTCTTTCCTGTCCTTGGCCGGACTTCCCGGCATCGGCATCGGCATCCTCGGCATCACCTTTGGGAAGACGCCGTGCACCTTTGGGACGGTGCTGTGCACCTTTAAGTCAACCAAAGACGCCCTGCGCCTTTCTCTGCAAATGGCGCAGGACGCCTTCTCTCATTACATTTTGAAAACTGACCCATTTTGATAATTAACTTATTTGTGAATCTAGTTTGCTAATTTTATTTATGAAGAAACCTAAAATTGTAAAAGATTCGTACTTCCATGGGTGTCCCCTATTGGAGCAACCAGAAGACTCCCCTTTAGATATGAAAACAGCCGGGACCTTGATGATGAGTGTATGGGGCTGGTAAAATCAGTGTGGCGTACATCGAAATTTTGATCATTAAGTATGTCAATTGTTGAGAAAATTAAGGAAACGACAATTGTTTTGGAAACCTTGAGCAAACACAAGCACGAAAGCTTAAGGAGATAGATCCAACATAAGCAACAACGACTCGATTGGGGTGGTGGTACGGCATTCCTCGGATCGGCGATTGTAATGGCGAGATACTGCTATTGGTTTTGCTTGGCGCGGCTTCGGCAGCTCCATTGTCGTTGGCGAGTAATGTTTTGTAGGGAGGAAAAGGGCTTGAAGAACACTTGTTGTGGTGGACGATTTCGACGTTCCCTTTTCACTTCATATCGTTGTGTATTTATACACTACAAAATAAAAAAATTTTAACGACCGAAAATTTTGATCGCTAAACATTAATTTCGATTGCTAATCAGTGATTACGATTGAAATTTGATTGCAAAAAACAGTCGTTAAAATGCTGATCGCTAATTATATTTAAGACCATTTCGGTCGCTATATAACGACCGTTTATATTTCGATCGCAGAATTAACGATCGAAAAGCATATAGTCGTAAAAATTATTAGCAACCGAAACGATCGCAAAGTCTTATTCCTGGAATGATTTTTTCAGTGACATTAGCGACTGTTTCAGTCGCTCATTAGCGATCGATTCGCCCGCAAAAGACCTTATTAGAGTTACCTAAAACTTGATTTGTTGAAATCCCTAGCGCGATGCAAAATTTGACCTAGACTACGTCCAAACCACTCCAAACCCATCTATCCAACCTCCCATATCCACAATCCAACACCAACACAAGAAAATACACAAAAACAACATGAAAAAAACACAAAATGATATCAAGTAATCGTTATAATACAGAAGTTGTGTATGAAACAAAAAATGGTAAGAAAACTATATCAAACTAGTGAAATCATACATATTTACATACGCCTAGAAACCATGGATCTGCTCTGGAGGACATGGAGGTGGCGATGACGGTGGATCATGAGAATCGTCCGGACGACGATCAAAAGCTCCTCTACCGCATTGGGACATCATCTGGACCATCCTCTCTATCTTTGCCTTTAGAGCTATCACCTGCTTCTTGAGCGAAAAAATCTCGAAGCGGTCGATGGATGTTGGTACTCTACTGGCCGAGGATCACACCTCCTTGGGATAATACACCGAGGAGGCCGATCCGAGATCATAGACTTACCCCTTCTTTCATCCCGTTGCGTCGAGATACGCCTGGCTGGTGAATGTGCGCTTCTGCTCCGGAGTGAGCTGAGTCCCCGGCTCCTGTGTGACCAAAAACTCATCCACGGCTACAGCACGAAGAGCTCTGTACTCCATCTATATATATAAAGAAAGACAAAGAAATTAAACTATAAAAACAATCTATTAAAATAAAAAAGTTTAAATAAAAATAAATGTAAAAAGTTTAATTTACCGCCACTGCCTTAGCCTTGTCATCACAGAGCTCCGTCTCCTCACCCGATATCGGCACAACGCCTTTGTTCTTGTGCATGTGCTCGAACACCTCTGCCTCATCAAGCATCCTCTTCAGCGTCTCACCATAAGTTAGGAATTTTTTTTTATCAAACACATTAGACAATAAAGAAATAGACAGTACTACTTTTAAAAAAATCTACGATAATTTTTTCTTTTAAAAAAACTAACTTACCATCTTCTTGGTCACATGGATCGTAGACACACTTCCTTGTGTGTGTTTTGCCTCACCTTTGCTCCTGTTATCCTTCGCTTGTTTTGATTGATTCTTTAACGACTTTGAGTTCCACTTGGTGTTCAACGCACCAAGAGAACCCTCGTCAACCAAAGGAAGGACGCCCCCCTTTTGCATGGTCTGGCGAGCCTTGTACAAGATATCTTTCGTCCCCTTCTTCGTCGTCGTCTCCCAATCTCTCCTAACAAGCTCGGTCAGCTCGGGTCTCCACCAATAAAACTCCTACACACAAAGTAAACAAAAAACAATGCAAGATACGAAATGAAAAGAATTTTTTAAAAATTGAAAGAGATGTTTATACTTACTCTAAAAACTCCCTACTTCCTATCCCTCGCCCACAAAGTCACCTCCCTCCAACATGTCCAATCTCTCTGAAAGCAGCTCTAGAAGGAAATTGAGCAGTTGGACACGACACTATGATGATCAAACTTGAAACACATAAAATATACAAAAGTTGGAAAGAAATCAATACATAAAAAATAATATGAAAGACAATGTATATATAGAAAATAATATGAAAGACAATAATATGAAACTGAACTTACCATAGGCTATTGGGATCTAAGACCTGTCCTAACCGTCCACCCCTAATGTACTCAATCTCCTCATCTCCCTAAGCAGATGAGTGTGATGATGAAAGATACGGAGAACCAGATAGTCCAGCAGTAAGTGAAATGGATGGGCGTGCAACTGGTGATGTAGAAGGACGGGGAGCTCGTGATGTGGAAGGGCGGGGAGCTGGTGAAATCGAGGGACGAGGAGGAGCAAATGGGAGATCTGGTATAGGATGATCCTCCTCCAGGCAATCATCCTCATCAAGTAGCAAAGTCGTGCCTATGTCGTGGAATCCAACTGGTGATATACTTCCTCTCCCACCTACATTTTTTTCAAGTTATATATGTTATTCATTTAATATAATTTAATATATATTATTAATAATTTTAATACCTAAAGAAAAAGACTGATACATGATATAAATATATATATGATAAAAAACTTGCAAAGGTTTATAAATTCACGATTTACCTCGACCTTGACCTAAGCCGCGACCTCTACCACGTCTACCACCTTTGTTAGCACTAGTTGAATCCGATCCCATAATAAACTTTCGTGCTGACATCTGCACGAATCGAATAACATTTGTATACAAATGGAAAAAAATTTCTAATCATGACCTACGTAAGAAAAGCTTTCATAATAATAAAAATTGAAAAAAAATTCTAAAGGCATGTAGAAGAAGTAATTTGAGAGAGTTTAACAAATCACGATAAATCTGAATCCATCACACTGTCCACAAATTAACAAGGTCAACATTAAGCTATCATATTCTAAGTTTTTTGTTAGATAGTTTTTATTTCATACATCCAAAATTCAAAGTTTTTAAAACCAATAACTAGCTATCATTATTTTTTTTCTCACAAAAAAAATTCAACTTTTTGTTTATTCAAATTAGCATTCACATAAATGTTGAACTAAAACAATTTTTTTCTTTCAATTAGATACAAATACAACCTATCATAAGACGGGCTCTAATTTTTTTTTACTATATATTTATTCAAATACTCACCATCCTCAAACATCGCCCCAAACCTGGACATTACATTGTACAACACTTGGACATAGTGCATTACTGCACCTCTTCATATTACTCCACAAATAAAACAAAATTTATAATAACAGCTAGTCTTGCACTTAGGCGTGCACCTTTAGACCGACACTTATTACCAGTTAGTTGCCCAACAAGCAAAGATGAATCCATAGATACATTATACTCCGACAATATTCTTGGCAGTGATTTAAATATAAGAAATGCTTCTTCCAACTAAGACTCCTAATTGTCCTAATGTGTGACCCCTTAAAGAGAAACTTTTTCCTACCCATTTTCTCACAAATTGTATATGATCTGGCATAATTGTGAATACTCTACTCTATCCTTACCCGATCCTGGTTTCTAACCTCATATCTAAAAACTCGAAGCCAAAACCAAAAGTTCCACCCTACACTAGAAATCAAAATCTCGTGAAACAAGAAAACCCTGATCAAAATCTCGTCTGCTACAATCTCATGATTTCACATAACAGTTCGAGCATATTTCAAATGACAGCGAAAAATTTCTCGAACCAAGCAACCCAAAACATTAGCGCATTCACTTTTAATCCTTTCGCGATCCCATCACATAGCTATTACATCATCAATTCAAACAACAAACTAGTAGATAAGAATCATGGGATTACCTCAAATGAATCAGAAATAGAAACCCTAATCATGTAGACCTCTCAACTCGAACCTACAATATCAAATCAAACACCGAAATTCACATACTCCGAAATATCAAATCACATCATACACCAAAATCACATTGATTCCAAAATCACAGAGCCACGGAATCCGATCGACAACCCTAATACGAGATTTTACCTGAAATGGATCTCAGTACTACCCGAATTTGAGAGATCGAGGGGATATCAGTGAATTGCTGATGCGGGAATTAAACACTGCCGAATTCGAGAGATCTCAGCATTGCCCGATTTCGACAGTATTTCGAGCAAGGACAAGGCGAGGGGTTTCTTCTTCTTCATCGGCTTGCCTTGACCTTGACAGAAATATTGCTGAAATCGCTCGCCGGGGCTCCTTGTCCAGGTGGGGAATGGAGGGTCGGTGCGATGGTGTGTGGTGGTGGGGATGAAAGCTACCGATGGGGGTGGTGATGTGCTGATGTCGTCGCTAGTGGGGTGATGGTGGGTGGAGTCGCCGTCGATCGATAGGGGTGGTGGTGGTTTCTTGCTGCCGGGGGGAAATTTTGGGGAAGAAAAACACGGAGGAGGAAGGAGAAAGGAGGAGGTCTAATTTCGGGGTATATTAATTAATCAGCGATCAATCACTGTATTAATTCATGACTGAATCAGTCATTAAATTTAGCGATCAAAATTTCAAATCAGTTGCAAATAGTCATTTTCTTTTTGTAGTAATAGGGTTCGATTGTAATGGTCGACCGGAAATTAAAGGGTCATGTTGAAAGTAACGTTAAAACTTTTGGAATTCAAAATCATTGATTGATTAATAGTAAGGTTTAATAAAGAAATTTAAGGGTTATAACAGTTGGGTTTAGAAGATGAAGGCACAGGAGTTAATGAATGAAAATGGTTTAGTCCAATCTTGAATCCTTGATCCCGTCTTATATCATGTGTTTGTTTTGAGGCACTTAATCTAAGAAGATAGGAATCATGATCACCCCCGAAGACTTCGAACGACTATTCAAGGTATCCAATGAGGGGTCCAGAATAATACCCACTTCGTAGTGACAGATGGAAGGCATGCCATGTTGAATGATGAGCAGAAGGATGAAGGGATCAGAACCATGAAGAACTTCTTCTCCAAATCTCACAAGTTGCTTGCTATGTGGTGAAGAAGGCAATCATGTCAAGGGAGTTCGCAAAGGATCAAATCATGTCAGATCAACAAAAAATCATGTATGCAATCCAGACAAAGTACAAACTATACTGCGCCAAGCTACTGATATATCAACTAGTTAAAGCAGTCGAGGCCAGACAACGACTCTATGGGAGAGTGATCAGTATCAACTTGAAGGATGAGCTCAAACTACCAGACAAACTGGGGAGGCCATGGACAGTTGCCAAGCAAATTGACGTGAAGAAGATTGACAAACAGCACTGGTAAGAAATGATAAAATTCAAGAAGAGGAAGTTACTCAACTAGAAAAGGCAATAGCTGAAGAAGAAGCAGATGCAGACCAGCAAATTCAAAGATCTCTAAGAAGAGAAGGAAAGGAGCCCTCAACAGAACTAGAATAATTTGTTTCGTTCCCAGTCACCATACTTGAACCCATTCCCTCTAGTGCACCGCCTATTTTGAATGTTAGGGTGGAAAAAGGTGAAAAATCAAGAGTGCCACCCCCTGAAGACATGGAAAAAGCTATGCGCATAACTCCAATCTAGCAACAGCAGTTATCGGGGATGGAACAAGCGAAGGGTTGATTTCACTCATCACACTGATGGCAGAACTATGGAGTGAAGTGACAGAAGGTCCACAAGAAAAATTCAGAAAAAACGATGACTGCAAAAGGGTTCAATAGAAAACAAATTGAAGTAATGGAGACTGGGATAAGAAAGGATGACTAGACTGTAAATCCCGAAGAGGCCTCTAGTGGGCTCAGTCAGCACTGGGACATCAGCCATGCTAAATCCAAAAAGGGCAGTCAAAGATGTCAAAAGCCCACCTATGAGAATAGGGGACCGAGACGCAAGAGAAGAAACTGCCGTGATCTTCTCAATCAGCATATAGCTAGAACTGAGAATCGGATAATCACCA
>JAOVYX010019580.1:0-18285 GCA_035668315.1 Drosera spatulata | reverse complement strand
ATCGTCCACCAGAGCAATATCATCAGCGAAAAGTAAACATCATGATACTTCATCTTGTATATGCCTAGTGAGATCATACATTACTAACGCGAAAAGGTATGGGCTCAAAGCTGATCCTTGATTTAAACCCACTTTAATAGAAAAAGCAGTCGTTTCACCAACATAGGTTCGTGCACATATTTTTTACAATTTCGATATACCTACTCGTCACTCCCTTTTTTTCTAAAGTTTTCCAAATCACTTCTCTTGTAACAGAATCATACGCCTTTTCCAGGTCGACAAAAACCATATGTAAATTCTTCTTCTCTATCCTAAAACGTTTCATTACACTTCGCGAAAGATAAATAGCTTCAATGGTTGATGTAACGCCCCGATTTTCAAGTCCTTTTCAGAAAACCCTCGTGGCATTACTGCCGTTAGGGTCCCACAAACCCTAGCCAGGCAATTCAACTTAGCTCAGTTTAGAATAAATCCAAATGGAAATACACTTAAAGCATTATCAAACTAGATCTACAAGTTTACTTATTTATTACATATTAAAGCAGTAAAAACTTAGAAATGTTGTCCCAAACATTAATATTATAAGCATGATCATAGGTTAATCAAAATCCTTCCTTAAGTCTTGCACCTTAAAAGATGAAAATCAAGAAACAGAGGAAAAGCAACGCCGTGAGCAATACGAGCTCAGTAACGTGCCGGCCCCCTCTTCAGGGGAAGCACAAAAAGAAAAGAAAGAGAGAACAATCTGTCCTGAAACCACAACAAAATCTGTCATACATGACAGACCACAGACGCCCTTTTGTTAACACTGTGACATTGGCTAAACATGTAAATCCATAGCTTCTTCTAGAAGTTTAAAGTCCGAGGTCACTCGAAACAAGGGATCAACCTGTAACGATACCCTCATCCCTGTATAGTTTAACACGATATCTTCTCCAAGTCACAGTGTAACAACTCAGTAGGATTAACAAACTCGGAGTTTAACCTCACCTCTCACGAATTCATTCCTATTTTGTATGTTCATTTTTAACATGACATCATTTATAGAATTAACCTGTATTAAGCATAACCTTTTGTCCATTATCGTATGTCAAACCTTGTAAACCTAATACTTATCTTTATCACATTCATTTAACGTACGGGATTAACGGAGAGAAACCTACCCAAACCCTAGCATTAAGACTATCAGGGTTAGGTTACCATGAACTGTGATAAGCTACAAGTGCTACCATACAATCATACAATAACACGGAAATGCTAACATAACACAACACAACATAACACAGCGCACAGGGCAAAACTACCCATCATGCGTTAATATACAACTAATATATTAACATGTATCGCCATCCAAACCAGGAATCTAAACGTTACCTTGAATGTGAGTCTCGGGTTGTTTACTTTATACCAAAGGAAAAACAGTTTATGTCTCAGTTTCTGCGCAGTATAAGTACGATACGTTCGTTACTATATATTTCATTATTTCTTCGTATTCATGTGTATTATACGTCCACAAATACATCTACTACGTCATTATGTATTCTTACGTACATTCTATTATTTTCATGTATTTACGTATATCACACAAATATGTAAACTACTACGTACTTTTATTCAACTTTGTATTCTTGGCCTTTTATACAATCAAACGCGTATTTTCCTATGTTTTCTTGTCCAAATACTGTATTTTAGTTGTCATACAGGGTATACGGCTTGATACGATACATAAATACATCGAAAAATGAATTTCTGAACTGGCTGAGAGGCGTCGCGGCCGCTGCAATTCCTGTCGCAGCCGCGACTGAATACGGTAGTGATATGACAGTTTTTCAGATTTTCAGGCTTAAATTCGAACGCGTATAACTTCTTCGTTTTTTAACCAAATTGAGTGATTCTTGATTCATTGGAAACGTCAAGAAGTCCTCTACAACTTTATTTCAAGACTCATTTGCTGAATCAGGCTCTAACTGGGATAAATATACGTTCTAGTGTCGAACGTCAAAGCTGTCAAAGAACGGATACGGACTGGTTTGTTGGTTTTTGTGTTTTACCCAACCAATTCAATCCCAAATGATCTAAAACTTCATAAACATAACATTTACTTAGTTCTTGTCATGTTTGTGTAATTTTGGGCTTGTTTGATACCTAAAATCTTTGGTTTTCGGGTCTCACGAGCATAACTTCTCTTTTGGTTCAAATAATACGTTTCTTTGTCCGTGGCCTGTTTTTTTTTGTTATTTTCCTTGTTTTTTATCACATATGATCAGTTAGAGGTTATGAACAGAGAAGACAAAGCTCACCCTCTTGTTGAAACGGATTTGAGTTTGTTTTGCTTATCTTTGACGTGTGAAGCATCGTTTGCTCATTTCCTCGTCCTTGAGGCGTTTTCTGCTGTTGGAGCTGCCTTCCTTCCCCCTCTTGTGCTCACCACACCCCTCTGAGCCCAACAAGTCCAGCTACGTGAGTCTCGGAACTTGGTTTGATTGGTTCTTGCTATAATTCAAAAGAACCCGTGTCCGGTCACAAGAGAGACAACAAGAGTGGAAGAGAGGAAATGCAAAGAAAATGGAGGAGAAGGAGATGAGATGTGCTGCTTCCTTGATGATGAGATGAGTGAAGGAGTGGGTGGAAGGGAATAGTGGCTTGGTGGAGGAGTTAGTGGAAGGAAGTAGTGGCTTGGTAGAGGAGTTAGGCGGGGAGTAAAGGAGTGGAGAGTGGGAAGAAAAGGGAGGGAAAGGGGATTGGTGGATAATTAAAAAAAAATCCCCCTTCTGTTTAATCGCAGGACTAATTAATCCCATATCTTTCACAACCTTCGCTCAAACTTTACCACCACGCTCAGAAAATCATGTTATTAATTAATATATAATTTTTAAAATTTTTCCGCGATAAAAGTTATCCCAACTTCATCACAAGTTTTAATGTTATGAACGTAACGTTACGTCTCAAAACTTTGAAATGAGATTTGTTTCTCTCTTTTAATTTATTATATAAGAAGAAATACATATTCTCGTTATATTTATCAATTACGATTATTATTTGTCATAATTTTTTTTATATTCATTAATATTTATTTGATCTCAATTTTCTGGGGCTTTACAATTGATCTATCAAGCATGAAACCAAACTGATTCTCGGTCACCCCTATAACTTTTCTTAATCTTTTCTCTATCACTTTCTCCCATAACTACATACTGTGACTCATAAGTTTGATTCCTCTGTTATTTGAACAGTTTTGAACATCTCCTTTGTTTTTGTATATGGGAATCAGAGTACTCCTTCTTCACTCATCAAGCATCTTCTTATCTATCAAAATTTTATTAAAGAGTTTTGTCAATCAATTAATTCCTTCTATCCCAAGACCTTTCCAAGCTTCGATCGGGATTTCATCTGGACACATAGACTTTCTTGAGCTCATCTGCTTTAAAGCCTCCTTAACTTCCTCTGTCCTAATACGACGAAAATAACATCGGTTCATCATCACATCTACATTCCCACTTGTTTTATTCAGGGACACTTCCCTTGTGCAATTAAAGAGTTTGTCAAAATACTCTCTTCATCTTTTCTTAATGTCCTCATCAGCCGTAAGAATATGCTCGGCATCGTCCTTAACACACTTTATCTGACCTAAATCCTTAGTTTTTCTGTCTCTTGATCTAGCTAACTTAAAGACTTCTTTTTTTCCCTCTTTTGTGCTCAGTTTTTCATACAACTTCTCATACGATTTATTCTTCGCATCGCTCACAGCATATTTAGCTTTTTGTTTTTACGCGTCTATACTTCTCTAAATTTTCATCATTATGACATTTAAATAGAGCCTTGTAACATTCTTTCTTATACTTTATCTTATCTTGATTCTCTTTACTCCACCACCACCCCTCTTTATCCAACGGTGGTTGGCCCTTATATTGTGCTAATGTCTCCTTCGCTACACGTCGGATATAATCAGCCACCGCATCCCACATCTCATATGCACTCCCGTCAAATGTTCATGGACCTTCTCTCTGTAACCTCTCTCTGAAAAACTTTTGCTCATCTCCTTTTAAGTTCCACAATTTTGTCGTTATGAGATTACATTTTGTTTTCTTTTTTTTTTTTATTTGAGACAGAAATATATCTATAACTAACAAACGGTGTTGAGTGGTCAAACATTCTCCTGGGATAACCTTACAGTCCTTGCAATCCTTTAGGTCTCTTCGCCTCATAAGAAACTAATCAATTTGAGACTTGTATAAACTACTCTTAAAGATTATCAAATGTTCTTCACGTTTTTTAAAGAAGGTATTCGCAACCATAAAGTCATATGTCACAGCAAAATCCAATATACTTCTCATTTCTACATTTCTCTCACCAAAACCAAATCCTCCGTGAACCTCTGAGTAAGCATCTTTCTCCTCACCGACATGTCCATTTAGATCCCCACCAATAAGGACTTTTTCTCTTTTAGGGATCGACTGTACTACTTCATCCATGTCTTTCCAAAATTGAACCTTAGCATTTTCTCCAAAACCTACTTGATATTAACCATATTTTCTACCAACTCTTTACGCATAATTATACCAACTCTATTCCTATTCCGACTTTGACCGCAATACCATAGCTTGAATCCCCTACTTTGAATAAGTTTAGTCTTATTTTCGGTCCACTTCGTCTCTTGTAAGCAAGCGATATGAATCCCTCTTTTAACCATTATGTCTACTACCTCTAAAAGTTTTCCATTCAAGGTCTCAATGTTTCAACTAGCTAAACAAATTCTATTTTTTTGGACTAACTTCTTTAACCGCATCCGTCCGTGATACTGGAACTCTTGCTTATTTTTCACTACATTCGGGCGTCAATGTAGCGGCCTTTGCTCATTTTTCGAAGCACTCAGGCCGTGCAACACGTCGCTGGTGAGGTACGCCCCAAGGAAGTTTTCACAAGTCGTATTCATATTGAGAGATCCAACGGGACTTTTTACGTGTTGGCTGTTGGTTACCTAACACACAATCCTCACCATTTTATCCGAACTTGGGATCGGTTAAGGACGGAATAAAAATTCCCAACCTAGGTAGGTTTCTCTAGGTTTCAACCTAGGTGTAGGAAAATTCGCCAGACATTCTGCCATTTCTTTAGCATCAAAAGTGACACCCCCGGGGTTTCGTCCATCATTCCTTGACTCACTGGACATCCCCAGAGCTGCTACTTCATCTGATTTTTCACAGCATGAACCACAAAGACTTGAGTCTGTTACAATTCCAAGCACAAGTATAATGGAATCAATGCTGTCTGAAAAGCCCATCCTAGACAGGGGAGCTGAGAAGCGCCCTACCGGGAAGGATTCTCGAAATATACTTGGAAGATTGGCTGAGAATGCATTCGCTGGTCATAGTATTAAAGATAGCATTGCAGAAAGGAATTTGGAGCCTCGTTCACACAAGCAGAATGAAGATTTTGCTGCTTTAGAGCAGGTTAGTGACCTATTTTCTGCTGAGTTTCCTTTCTCTTGGTTTGTGTCCAGAACATGTCTTTGTTTGTAGTATACCTTGAACTGAAGTGCTTTGTTTTACTAGCAACTTCTACTGATGCTGAGATGGGTGGATGCAAATGTTTTGTTTGCCAGTAACCTATTTCTATTCTACTGAATTTTTGTTCTCTAGTTCCCACCCTTTGAAATGCTGTATTTTCTGCCCAGAACTCTATTTGTATACCCTGAATTGAAGTGCTTTCTTCCACTAGCAACTTCTGCTGATGCTGTGATCGATGGACGCAAATGTGTCACTTATTGTCTTATTGAGTATTCATGCAAGCTTTCCAATTCTTACTCTGTAGGATCAGATAACTAAAGGGGTGAAGAAGATGCCGCAAAGGGATTGTTGAAAATTTAAATGATATAAGTATGAGCATACCACATTAAATTCTTGGGTGTTGTTCTGATTCTGAACTTCCAACTCCTTGCTCACTTCCGTTGTTTTTTCTGCAGCACATTGAAGATTTAACGCAAGAAACGTTCTCATTGCAGCGTGCTATAGAGACTTCAAAAACCTTGGCGGAGTCATTAGCTGCTGAAAATTCATCCCTGACAGAGAGTTATAACCAGCAGGTCTGTATCAAGACTATGTCTAACCTCTTTGATCTTTAAACGTGATGGCTCATACCCTCTTTAGTTTATTTGTTTCATTGTTTACTTTTGATTTCAGCTTGCTTGTTTAGTGAATTCAGATTTCAGTTTGTACACATTTTACATGCATTCTGTATCACTTTCTGCCCCTATCTATTATCACTTTTCCAGGCAAGTATTGTGAGCCAGTTGAAATCTGAGATGGAGGAGTTGCAGGAGGAAATCAAATCCCAGCTGGTTAGTATCAATGTATCCACTATTATCTTGATAGATTTTGGCATGCGAACTCTGGCTGGCAGTAATCCTAAATGCTTGACCATTGTTTTAACCTTTTGGTGAAGTAATTATTTGCTTTAGTGCCTCTCTTAAAAGTTTGGTAGACTTGGTATCTTTTTCCCAGCTACTGTGTTCTCTACTTTGCTACTCTTATTCAGATCAGTTTGATGTCAGTAAGGTGAGCTCGAATATATGAAGATTTGATATACCAACGCCCAGCTGGAACGCAATGCAGCAGATGAACGTGCTAGGCTTTTGGCTTCTGAAGTTAATGGATTGGAGGAAAAGGTAATCAAATTTCTCCTATTTCCTCAGTTTTCTGTAAGTTGAGTACTCGAGAATTAGTTTTGCTGATTATCTGGGCATGTTGAATTCAGGTGATGCGGTTGAGATCTAATGAGCTGAAGCTGGAGAAGGAGTTGGAAAAATCCACTGCTGAGCTTACTTCATGCAAGTATGTTCCTGTTATGTGTTAGAAAACATTCTTGTCGGTATCCCCTCATTGTCTGCCTTGGATTCAGACCATAATCTTCTCAGTCACTATTGTTGCACATGGCGCCCCTAATGAATTTGGATTGTGTCTGATGACTAATGTCAGTTATTATAGTCTTTCTATCTTTTGTAATGAGGATCCTGTAATGCTGTTACCCTAGCAACCTGCAACTAAGCCCTATAGCCCTTTGCCAATGGTAGGCTCTTTTGTGCTTAGTAGTTTCAGATTCCGGTTTAGAAGTATCTATGGATATAGTTCACCCATCGGATGCAGGATAAGACCCATATAGCGATACAGTGTCTCACATTTCCTCCGTTTAAGGGTTTTTTTTGTCCTCGTTGCATACTATCAATGTTTCCATAGTGGATGTAGCTGATTCCATCCAATCTACCAAGACCTATTCGAAGGGTGATATTCTTTCTTTATATTTGCATGTGATCTGCCTGTAGAATCTTTGAAAATAGCATTATGGATGGGTTGACATTCAACACATAGCCATGGGACTCGAGCGGTATAATAGACCATGCGGAGCCCTGGTTTAATCATGCCAGTGTTAGGACAAATTGATTGATCGGCTGCAGGAGAAGGAAGTTCTCTGGGACAAGTGCTTTACTACGTGTCTCCACAGCATTGCACAAGAAGGCTTTTTATGGATCATCTAATTGATTATTCTGATTGAATTAACTGTGCACTTGCTATTCAAGTGAATTAACTGTGCACTTGCTATTCAAGTGACAAATTAAATGTTATATTTTCTGAGTCATGTAGAAAGAAGTTATCCAGTCTGGAGAAAGATCGATAGGATCTGCATCAGACGCTTGACGCTTTACAGGAAGGTGAGTGGTTTTTTACCCTTTTGTTTGAATCTAGATTGAAACTGAAGAAGGGGATGCATAAAATATCCGGAGTATTAGTGTTGTTGGAGTGATTTTTCTTATTATTGACTTTCTGCGGATCGCAGAAAAGAAGTTACTGTTATCTAGATTGCAGAAAGCTTCTACATCGGGAGGTTCACTCAACAGCATGAAGGCATACGCAAAGAAGGATGCGTCAACTTCCACCGTTGATATAGGTGCATAATCCTTTCTTTGAACTCTTAGATTTACTTCACTCCTGTCGGGAGAGTAGCCATGGGGTTATGGAAGTGTATAATTGTCTCTAGGTGCCTATGATTTTGTGATGGGAAAATGGAAGTTATATTCTTGCTCCCTCGCTCCTTTTAGGTGATGAAGACCCATCTCTTGTTGAAGGCGACAGTGCTGGTCCCATACCATCCGCATCAAACTGTGAAGGCGATGATGAAGGCGATGCAAATACAGTTGAAGAGAATGGTGCACTTGGCTTCAAGACCTCAGGCTTTGTAATTCCTTCGGATCATCTGCAGCTAATCCAAAATATCAACTCCGTAATTGCAGAGGTTTGTAGCTCATACCATTTAATTGATGTTAAAGGTGATGATGCACAACGTAATGGTTGGTTTCTTTTAGCTAATGGCAGAAAAGGAGGAGATGACTCGAGCTTTGGTTGCTGAAATCTCAGCTTCTTCCACGCTTAAGGTATTGGTCTGATCCCTCACTTTTGATTTGTTGTTTAAAACCCGGTTCTCTGAACATATTTTTCTGGGAGGGGTAACACAAGGAGAAGTATCTGAGTTGCATCCATCAATCAAAACTGTCTTTTTTCTTCTCTAGTCTTGCATGTAGGGTTTGTGACACTTGATAAAAGAGATTTAACATTTTTCTGTAGTCGTTTATATATCTCGCCATGCTTGCAGGATATAAACAAGGAGTTATCGCATAAACTTGAAGTGCAGACTAAAAGGATGGAGTTATTGACAGCAAAAAGTATGGCCAGTGAGAATATGACGGTGAAGCAGCCTATTGATGCCCGTGCCATACAGGTTAATGCTTCATATGCAGACGAAGGGGATGAGGTAAGACATCACATATCATGACTTTTGTTCATTAATATTGTTGGTGTTGTTATGAGAGGCTTCAGAGTTCCATCTAGTGCTGATATGTTTTGCTTGACATTTGGAACATGGACTAGTACACAAATCCTCCTTCCAGTTAACAGCATGTTGTAGTCAATAGAATGTTCGAGCCACGAATATTGTTAGACTCACAGGGATTTGAACTTCTGAGGGCCTGGCTATTGGTTAAGCTCAAACAATTAGGTTACTTGCTTGGTGGCCGAGGCTTGAAAATATTTGCTGACCTAGTAAATTCTCATTCATTTGTTGTGCTATGCTGAGGCTCTCGCTGGATAGATGATCATGTAAAAGTAACTTGGGCCTTATTTGCTTGAGTTGCCACTTAAATTATTTCAATTACCAGATTGCATATAGTGTGGTTTTTTCCCACCTAGGCTTGAGGCAAGCTTATGAAGAGATTTACTTGTTCATGATTCGGCAATAAAATGGAGCTATCTACTCTTTTGCTGGCATTCCCAGGTGGTCGAGAGAGTCTTGGGATGGATAATGAAGTTGTTTGCTCGAGGACCTTCAAGGCGGATGAGCATTTAGCTGCTCTGCATCACTGGCAAGTTCGAAGGCAACCGGAGCAAACCACTAAGCATTGCAGTTTTTGCCCCATTCACTACCCCGTTCATTTCACTATGGTAGAATTCAAGAGGCCATCTGTAAAAATTTCCAAGTCACTTTCATTTCATCCATTGTACAATATAAACACCATTCTTTTAATTTTATTATATCTAGATATGAATATGTTCTAGTACATTGCAACCTCCATATGAAGGAAATACTATATTTATTCTTTCTTTAAGGTCTGGGTCGAGGGAGTCTCGTCATTCTTCCGCTACAACTATGACTTGTTTCCCAATGTTTCGACTGTTGTTGAGTCCGATAAGGGCAGCTGGGGCGTTCTCGAGACCATGAATCATCTCTTCCACGTAAACTATCCCTCCGCACCGAATATGAGGCAAGACAGTGTCCAAGAACTGCTGGTAGAGATGATAGTAGTTGAAGACCACAAACCCTTGCATCCTGACTTGTTTGTATAGAAGACACATCAAGTTGTACGCTCCCTCGGGCTCGCGGTGGTACTGCGAGATCATCCCGCAGACAGCGATTTGGCCATTTGGTCTCATGTTGAGAAGCACAGCGTCGAGCATCTTCCCTCCTACGTTTTCAAAATAGATGTCGATCCCATCGGGAAAGTACCTGTGGTAAGTTCACAATGTTCAGTTGGTTCATAGTTGGAACTGCAACTGGGGATGAGATTGTGTGATCATCGATCTGAGGCCCGTCAGTGTTTAGTTTCTTGACTTACCTTTTTAAAGCAGCGTCTAGGTCTTGCTCTTCCTTGTAGTTGAAGGCATCGTCAAATCCGAGCTTGTTCTTAAGCAAATGAACCTATCAAACCCAGAAAAAGAAAAGAAGAAACACAAGCTTGGTTTTCACATCAAGAAATCTCGAGGCATATAAGTTCAACCGTTCAGGCACAACAAATGGGTCAAAGTTCAAGTCTGTTTTGGCTAACAAGGAGAAGTTAAGTGGAATGCCATGAGTTCAGAGAGCCCATCTAAGACAAACATGATTAGAAAAAAGGCCAGCATCTTTTTGAATAAAGTTCATGTTTCAAATAAATTTGCATTGTAAGATAACCCATAGATAAACTCCATATGGAGTTTGATTCTATTGGAATTTGAATTGTTAGCATGAAGTTTGTTGGATGCTACACGATGGAGCAACTCTGTGTGCCACTGTCCAGAAAACAGTTATCACAGGAAAATGAAACAAAGATGAGACATCTGTTTCATTACCTTTTCATTGCTTCCAGCACTTCCAACGACGTAGCAACCCATCAACTTAGCAAACTGTCCTACAAGCTGACCAACAGATCCAAACGCCGATGAAATGTAAACTCGATCTCCTTTCTTAGGTGAGCAGATCTCATAGAACCCGACATGTGCTGTCAATCCGTGCATTCCTGCAGATTATACATGTAGGAGATTGACCTCATAGATAGTGCCTAGCAGATCCTTCAAACCTATATATCACTGCTTGATCTATAAGATATTTCTAAAGATAATCTAACACGAGATCTTGGTCAGGTATGAAATTCTTATTGATATGTACCTAGGATTCCAGTGTAGTAGGAAAGTGGCACGTCTGTGTGCTCGATTTTGAGCAGAGTCTCCGGCTTGGTGTTGAGACTGTATTCTTCCCATCCAGTGCTACCCCAAACCAAGTCTCCTGCACTCAAACTCGGGTGGCTTGAGTCTACCACTCTTGCAACACCATAGCCAAACATCGCCTGCCACAATGCGGTTTTATCGTAATGTTATAAGCAATACGAACGTTAGCTTGAAAGTTAAATTCAGCCATCATCAAAGCGCGCTTGCATATAGAATTGACTAGGTTAAGTAGTATATAGTATAGAGCGGCTTACAGAGCCAGGGGTAAAAGATGCATACGAGGCGTTGCTAGGATTCTCAAACTTGGCCATCCGATTCCTGACATAGGGGTCGCACGACAGGTACAAGTTCTTGAGGATAACTCCGTTGACCCCGTCCGGGACCTTCAACTTGATCGTACAATCCGTCGTGACTACCATGTCGGATTCTTTAGGCGATCCTGTTATGTAGTCCTTGAGCGTATGCATGGTGCCTTTGTTTGGTTTTGACTACAGATTGTTGCGGATACTTATTTTGCATCATGGCTGAGCTCAGATGACTGCTCGACCGAAATAGGCCTCCGCAGACAATCGACATGGCTTTATCAGCTGGCTAGTTGCGAAGGATAGAAGGAGATCGGGTTAAAAGAGGAGGACAAACTCCTGACGATGATGGTTGTATAGGATCTGGAATGCAAAACTACCTTTTAACTCTATTGAATGAAAGTTACTCCCACCGTCCCATAATTCTTGTAAAAGTTCGACCATGCTCATTTGCGGAAGTGAAGTTTGACCAACGCTATATGACAATCAAACATCATTTTACTAAATTGTTGTGAAACATGAGTTATAGTATAAATTATGTATTCTCATTGGACGGATGTGGCGAGATACACTGTGGGACGGAAGGAGTAGAACAGAAAAAGTAGACATCAATCTCATTGAGCCAACGAAAGCCATTAAGCCATTTAACCAAACACCAGGTGAAGGGTCTGGCATCACAAGCAAAAGAGAAAAAAGAAAAGAAAAGGAAAGAAAAGAAAAGAAAAGAAATATCAAATATTTATGTCGATGTTGTTTGATCTGCTCTCTTTTGTTCTACGTGCTAACAACTTGAAGGCTGAACATAACCATAGGAGGAAACACCGGCATTGACGCAGTACGACATCGGTACCATTCTATTGTATGTCAGCTGCACATCTAGCAACGAGATTTGGGTGCATGGAACCTTCGGGCTGCAATCGAGGGTCATTGCAATCTCTGACGTCGATGTTCCGTGGATATCTTCATACACAACATTACTGATACTTACACCTGATGCCTGTAATACACATGACAAAAGTACATACATTCATGTTAGATATGTAGAGTCTGTTGTGATCGAATAAACAGAAAATCGATTCAACAGAGAATTCAGACGACGAGGGTGATTAGCAATGGTTGTGTACGACGTGTAGTATTTGTTTTCTTGATATGCCTGTGTTGTGAAAGCAATCATACGAATTCATGTTTCCTTAGGTTGCTAGGTACGAAAGAGCCTCACCCCTTTGCCGCAACCTTGCCCGCTAGGACAATAGTTTTGGTCGATGATGATCGGATTTGCGACATTCACCATGGTAAGATGTTCGAACAGAACACCCCTAACGAAACCAGTGCTCGGTTTCCCCCAAGTCTTGATCCTCACTCCATTCTGTGTCCCGATAAATGTACTTGTAGTGACAGTCACATTCTGCACTCCAGGCTCTATTACGCTCTTCCCCAGGCTCCCAATACTATAATAAAACATGCAAATATTTTGAGACAAAGGATACAGTCATCCATTAATAATAATATTCACATGATCATGTAAATGTCACCTGATACCGTGGCCAGGGCCACAAACAACGCCCTGAATCCACAGCGCAGAGGTTCCAGGACCAACAGAGATACAGTCGTCGCCTGAGCTAATACGCGTGCTGGTTATAGTAACTCCTGTCGAGAGCCCGACGTGGATGCCATCAGTGTTGGGGCTGTTGGCAGGGGATATGATCGTTACACCTTGGACTCTGACGTTTTGGGAGGCGGCAATGGCGATGTGGTACAGTTGACTGTTTAGTGATGTAAGGCCGCTTACCAATACGTTTTTACAGTTGGTGAACCTCAACGTCTACATACAACATTACACACATATTAAATAAAATACTGGTTAGTTCTTGAACTTATTGAAATAATCATGTAATCAATTGACTATGGATTTTGGTAATTAATTATAAATAGATTTGGCAACTATGCAGCCAAAACAAAACACTGAAGCACGTCAGACAACCTGAAGGCTTGTAACTGGTATTCACGTTTGCACACCCCAGTTTTTTCCCCTTTTCTTGGAGTTTTAGGATCTTATTTTATTTAAGCATTCCTCTATGTCGACACTGTCACGTACTAGTTAGAACACAGTAGCTACTTGCCGATAAGGCGATACTTGCTAATTGAAGTCTGAAAATTACCCCCGCAGTCTAAATGTACCTTAACTAACTAGGTCAATGCTGTCAAAGCAGCTTCAAATTTCCCTAATACTAGTAATGTACAACGATCTTTTTCAAATGTAACATATGTAATGTTTGATCGTGCATTATATGGAGAGATATGCAATGCACCGTCAAAAATCTATCATGTTATTTCTACAGGCGCAAATACAGTACTTAGGCGAAAAAGTTGTAGCTATCCTTTCAAATGCCTTATGCTACATGTCATGTTTGACATGATAGATTTGTCGAGATTCGCCAAGAAAGACCAGCATCTATTAGCAGTGTCATTGCTAATTTTGTCTAAAGGAAAAACTGACGATCACCTCATCCTATCAGAACATCATGTTCGAAATGTAACAGAAATGGCTATGCCCATGATAGTCTTTTTCCAATTCATGCGATATGTCAACAATTTGGAAATACAAACTGCAATAACCTAGGTATTTTTGTCATGGGTTAAGGTTTGAGAACGATGAGATGTACGTAGCTTTATCAGTGAAGAAATTTTTTTTCTTGATGACAGTTTCGAAACTTTCGACAAATAGAAAAGATTCAATATACTACAGTACTTTTTGTTTTGACAGTTGATGACCATCAATGACAGATAGACGGGTTTAAAAACGTCTCACCGTGGCGCCTCCAGGGCAACCATGGCCGTCATTGTTCTTGCAATTATAAAGCGCCATGCCCTGACCATCAAGCGTCCCACCAGATATCGTCAGACCAGTCGCGTGCACAAACGATATCCACATCCCTGCCTTTCCAATTACACCGTAATTGGCTGGCGCGACCAAAGTGCCTAGGATACGAAACGTTATACCACTACTTACACATTGTCGTCCCATAAACACGACCTCCTGGTCGACCAAGAACCTCCCGGCCGGGACAACTATGGTAGAAGTCCCCAAGGAACCACATGCCGCAGTCCAGGCGCTAAGCAACGCCTTGGAGGAATCCGTGTATCCACCCGCCCTTGCCCCGAAGCTTACAATGTTGTAGCTAGCGGCTCTGTTGTTGCTAGCGGCGTTTACGGGGGCATAGTAATTCGTTGCGGCCAAGGATATTGATGGGAAGAGAATAAGTGTGAGGATGAGAGGCAATGGAGGAGCCATTGTATTGGTTGAAAGCAAAGGGAGGTTAGTTACAGTGATATTGTGTAGGAAATGAAGGGGTTGATATGGTACCATAAATAGTGTTACGATTGTGAAAGAAGAGTCGAAGGATTTTTTTTTTTGGTTAGAGTTGTATTATGCCGTTAGTCGGCAGCCGTTAGATGATTAGGAGGAGATTTCTTCAACTTCCACTCTTCTGGTGCAACTTATATAATAAGGTTACGCTCCACTCGACAAAGATTGATATATTCGTCACTCCATCAGTTGTGCTGTCATAAGAATTTGATGGTTGTTCTGTTTATCAATTGGTTTGGTTCAAGTTTCTCGTTGATTACTCGATAATTTTCGCCTCTAAGTCATGCACGGGTCGACTCACTCATCTCCCTCTTTGCGGAACTATGCCTACTTGAGTGATCCTAGCCTTCATGGGTATACATAATGTCAATGCCCGAGATCAAACTGCGTCATGCCTCGACCATCCAATCTGAATTTGCGATATCATATTCGGTTATTTAGTAAGCTTGTTTTTCCACAAGATTCTGGGGGTGTGCCTCCACGTTCTTCCATTGACCTAGCTTTGAAATGACATATAAACTAGCCACATATGTATATATACTCAACGGTTGGAACATAACCGGATCAGTTTTCTTATTTTAACACCAGCAGAACGTACGGCTCCCACTACTCTGTTTTCTTTTGATCAAGCAAAGGGAGAACTTTCTATATTAGGCATAAAATACTTTGGATTAGGATATTAATCACTTTTACGGATTCGTTAGTACGAAGAAACTAACCTAAAGGCTGCTAGGTAACATGTGGATAATGCTGTTGCGCTCAGGACCAAGAACTTACCTAAGAGCAGTTATCTTTCGAGAGAACTTGAATCGTTTCTTGATTTAGGTGATTTTCCTCGAATCCATGTGTAACTTAAAAGACAAAGTTTCCAGGATTATGTATAGAAGTGACAGTTCCAAACATTTTCCTGTTTATATAGGCAAACAAGGGTTCGAAGCCAACCAAACGCGATCTCATTCTTTCTTTCGTTAGAAGTGAGCCGCGTATTTGATTACTTAGAGCATTTATAACGGGTTTCCTAAATCATTCTCTATCCTCAAATTTGGGGAATTTGACAAAAAATAATACGTGCAATGGATTTTCTATCCCTATCCTTATTTCTACATCATTCCCTATCCTTCACTTTCTTCCTCAATTCTAGGAAATCATAATCTCATTCCCCATACATATTTTACTCTTATTTAAAATAAAATTTTTAAACTTAGGAATTATAAATTTGAAAAAAAAAAAAGATGATAATTTATTTTAAAAAATAATTTTTAATTAAAAATTAAATTCTTTTAAATGTTTAGTATCACAAAAAGTATAATAAAAATCATAAAATTTATCATATAAAAATCGATAAAAAGAATCGATATAGAAAATCCATTGATTGATTGAGTCGAAAACTGGATTCCTATTTTAAAAAAAATGACACTGTATCACTGTATTGTAGGGATAGAAAAACTGCTACGATTCTTATTTAGAAGGAATAACACTGTACCATCCTATTGTAGGGATAGGGATAGAGAAATTACTGCGAAAGATCTTAAAAGGCCCTTCTTTATACAAAGACAAACTTATTATATAAAAGTGACGATATTACATAAAAGTCACGATATTACACAAAAGCAACTGTGTAACAGTAGAATTGTTACAAGACCTACCAAGAACAAGCTAATGACCCTTGGAGGAAGCAGCTAAGAAGAGTTCTCCATAGCTAGTCACCTTCTGACTCCTCCATTTTATTTCTTCATGCGGGGCATTTACAGCGCATTGGTGATACAGTGATTTCTGAGATGTCCCCCTGATTGATAGACGAGTTCGTCAGAGAATATATGTCCCATGACTTATTATCCAACAGAAACATGTATGCACAATATGATGATGAAAAGAACGAAGAACGAATGAACCAAAGAAGAAAGAACGAGCAGGAATGGAAATTATACCTTGCTTGTAGGAGACTGGCTGATCTCTACTGAGCGGATGGCTTGGCTGAAGTCCTTTTCCACCTTCCAAGCTTCTCCTTGCCCTGCAAATAAAGCGCCACATTAAGAACTATGAGAAGCTACTTCGAAAAGGCGAGCATATTTGCCCCTTAGTCGAGGTGATACCTTGCGACGTCCAAAGGCAAGGTCATTATCCTCAATCAGCACTGCTTGGAAACCAAAAGGACAGAGTACAGCTTCATATCTGTGGAAATGAACCAGATTCGGAGATTACTGTTTCAATCAGAGGTCGAGGAATGAGGGGAAAATGATCTTACTCAGCCACAGATGTCTTATGTGGCGGTCCACCAACATGATCATCGATCTGCAAAAGAGAAATTTTTATTTTCTGCATCAGCGGCGAGGAATCATTTCATGCCTATCTACTCAAGAATCAGAAAGTAAATACATTGCAATTAAAACAGAAAAAAAAAAATGAGACGGAAGAGAAAGATTAAGAAAGAAAATAACCGGAAACATTAAGGTTATGAGTTCTCCATCTGGTTTCAAGAGCTCGCTCATGCGTCTTGCCCAAGCTGGTCGCATCTTTGGATCAATGGCAACAAAAAACCTACAGTACCACTCAAATGAATAATCCTTTGCATTTCTTTGAACGTACTCAAATAGACCAAGGAACGAGTGGATATACGTGTAATCGAAAATGAGGTCGAACAACTCCGTGGGTTTCCAGTCAAAAAAATCTTCCTTCAGAAACGTGCAGTAGTTCCCCATCGGAGCTTTTGAAGCCAACTGCTAACACACATCAAAGCAACTGAATAGTCACTTGTAGTTCAAGCTAAAAAATCAGAACTGAGACAATTTCATTATCTAAACTGTGAGCAGACAGCCAAAATTAACTTTCATGAAACTGAAAATAAAGGTAGATTTTTTGAAGGTATCCCAACTCCCATCATAGCATGTCCTTGAACAACCCTGTCAAGTAGAGCGTCATAGTAGCTACTCAACCAAGCCGCTGGCTCAAAGCTTATTTACTTGAACCAGTGCAAATACTTAATGTTGAATAATTTTAAACCAAGGTCATCAATGGTAAGTCTCAAATCCTAATGTGATATACTACACAGAACAACAACAAAATACAGGGGTGTCATGCAACATAGTAAATCCCGTAGTCCTATCCACAACTATTAGTTACCTGTCTTGCTCTACTTAGAGCAATATCTGATATGTCCAGTCCAATAACATAGCGATCAGGGCCAGCCAATGCTATCACATCATAACCCTGTCATGCATTCCGATTTCAGAAAGATGACTATGAGGTTAACTACATAAATTTCGATGGAATGGAATGAAGATTTTTAATCATGCAGTGTCTCTGTTTGAACTTTGAAGAAACTTTTTAGGAAAACAAAACGAAGGAGTATGACACGATTGAAATGACAAAGGATAATCAGATTGAGAACACCGTAATTACACTGCCACATCCGGGGACGAGGGTCCTGCCAGTGGGAATGGAACCCGTCTGAAGAAGATGAAGCAGGATGGGTGTCGGCTGTCCCAAATCCCATGGTGTCACGGCTTCTTCCCAGCACATCTTCCATCCACCTGATCATTGAAGCACATAATATGAATATTAGAACCAAGGAACATCAGAAATAACTACC
>JAOVYX010019579.1:0-18286 GCA_035668315.1 Drosera spatulata | reverse complement strand
ATCGAACATCTTTCAATGTTCGCACAACACCATCCCATATCCGTATACGAACATCTCCCACACCAAGAATCTTACAGGCAGCATTATTGCCCATAAGAACTACGCCTCCATCGGACTCAGCAAATGTGGCGAACCACTCCCGATGCGGACAAATATGAAAGGTGTAACCGGAGTCCATCACTCACTCTGAAGTAGATGCTATCATGGACTCCACGGCGAATGTAAGAACGATCGAGACTGTCTGGGTCTCGACAATACCAGCGACTAGGGCTTCCTCCTTCTTCTATTTGTTCTTCAGTTTGGGACATTCGTTCCTCCAATGTCCCTTCTGACGACAATAGTGACAAGAGTCGGATTTCTTCGACCTTTTACTCTTCGATCGGCTTCTGAACTTATCTTGTTGTCGTCAATCCTGTCTCCCTCTGATGAATAGAGCATCATCAGAGCTTGAGAGCCTGGACGATTCCGAGAGCTGGTGTCTCAGCTGGCTACTTGTCAAAGACGTTTTAACATCTTCCAGTGACAAAGAATCCCTACTATGAATCATTGTAGTCACAAAGACCTCATAGCTGCTAGGGAGAGAACACAACAGAATGACCGTCGCCTCTTTATCATCGATGGTGACTCCAACATTTTTCAGACCAACAAGGATAGTCTGAAACTCCGTCAAGTGCTTTTCCAGTGAGGTAGTGGACTCCTTCATTTTGAAAGAGTGGAGACGCTGTCTCATGTACAAACTAGAAGTAACAGATTTGCTCATGTATAAGCTGGATAGCTTATCCCAAAGAGCCTTGGCAGATTTTTCCTCCAGGACGTTTTGAAGAACGTTCTGAACTGTTCCTGCCGGATTACTGTTCACCAGAACACTGTGTAAACAGTAACGATGTCCGTACACTGTTCACGTTACCAACAAACGTCAACATTTTCTGAAAACCGTCATCGGTTTTCTCAGGTCTCAGATATCAACCTTTCTGTCCTGATTGTGCATGAAAAAACCACCACAGACGTTGACGGTTTTAGGAAAATCGTCACCGATTTTTACCAACGGCTCTGTTTTTAAAAAAGGCTTTCGGTTGATCGGGCCGGACGAATAAAAGCCCGTCCGGTCCAATCAACTAGAAGCCCGGACCATAGGTCAGGCCGGACAGGCATCCGCCGGGGGCAAAGCCCATTAGACCCGTCCGACCAAGGCCCACAGGCCGGATCGGCCCGTCCGAGCTACAGTGCCGGGCTTCGAAGCCCGGACCGAAATCCGGCCCGGCCCGCTAAATTGATAACACTAGGCCGGGCTGGAAGGAGAGGGAAAGAGGGGAGGGTTGCGGGGTGGGGCAGCAAAAATGTTTCAATCACAAATGGATTGTTTTTTTTAGTGTGTTTCATGATAAAATTTGATGCATAAAAGTTGAGGGATTAATTCTTTAAAATCCTAGTTGTTTTGTGTCTTTTTAAAACATTGACCAAACCTTCTTCTAAGGAAATTGTTAATTGACTTGATATATTACGGTTAAATTATTCCCATCCCCCAACTAAACGTATTTTAATTGAGCTCATAAGGATTTCAACTCAAAATTAGTATGGTTTTCTACAGAAAGTCGGATCTTGTCATGATTTGTAGGTAATTCAAGCATTTTAACCTCTTCATGATTTGTCAATTTTTCTTTGAGGAATGACAAGCAATGGTCGTATTCTTCAAATTGAAAATTTTTTTCCTCCCCATCTATCCTCATAATTGCCTCCATGAATTCATCATGATTTAAATTAAATAAGTCTTCTTTCAACGACATCAACGTATTAATTAAGCAAACTGAGAAAACTCGATTGCTTGGATATTTCATGATATCATAAATATTAAATATAATTTTAAAGTCATCAAATTCCATGAACAGAATATAACTATTCATTTCAATTTTAATATTAGGTGTCCTTAGGAAGGGTCTCCCTAGCAAAATATGAACATGAGAAGATGGCTTGATCCAACATCTATTTTTAGAATATAAAAATCAGCTGAAAACCCAATCTTGTTCACTTTGATCGGAACATCTTTAATACGGCCTATCAACAAACTGAATTACAACCCCAGTTGAGTGCAAAGATTCCAAATTTAAAGAATTATAAATTGATAAGGGCATCACATTAATTGACGCACCTAAATCAATTAGGTATTCCTAAATTTCTGCACTTCCCATAGGGCAAAGAATGGTAAACATGTCAGATTCCTTTTGTTTTTCCAGAAAGTATCTTTGGTAACCATTACTAGTTCATGACCGTTGAGACGTTTTTTATTGGTGGAAAGCTCCTTTTAAAATTCTGCATATCTAGGGATTTGCTTAATTGCATCCAATAACGAAATATTAATCTCTATCCTTTTGAAGAGTTTAAAAATACCTTTTTCTGCGTCAGTCATTTTATACTCAGCCAAATAATTGAGAAAGGGAGCAGATGTCATTGTTTTGATCTCAATTTGATCAAGTTTATTTTTCTTAACTTCTTGTGGTTTGTCATAGCCAATGCCATGATCATTATTACCATCATCATGATGTACGTCTAATTCAGCCTCAACTTCTCTAATTCTTGGCTAAATATCCTTCGACTCCTTCCCATTCCTCAACATGACAACATTTGTGTTCTCGCGTAGGTTAAGTGGTTAAGAAGAAAGTTTATTGTTCATTTGTGCCTTTGATTGGCTCATATCAAAAGCTACTTTACTGACTTGACTCTGAATATTTTGGATGTTATCTTTACTTTCTATAGTATCATTTTGCTTCGCTATTTGTGTTACAGCCATAGACTTCATCGTTTCTTCAAGTGTCATTCCACCAGTATTGACCTCATTGTTCTTGTTCTGCTAAGAAAGGACTTGGAAATTATTTTGTGGAACCTGATAAATTCCAAGAGGAAATATTTGTTTGTTAAATAATAACAGGTGCATAGTTTTGATCTCCCCAACAGAAATTTGGATGATTCTTTTATGTTTGATGAGCATTGAAATTTTATTTAGTTTTTCTTTATGAGCATTAGCTTGTTTCTCATAAAGAATAGAGGATGATTCAGTTGGATGACCCACAATAGTGCAAAATTCACAAGGTATTACTGATGTTGGAATTTTGTTGTTTTATCGGCTGAGTAAACAGATTTGTAAGGGTATCCAATTGTTTATCCGTACTAGAGTTTCCTCCACCATCCTCTCTTTCCTTTCTAGAACTGAAGTCTTGTGAATTTTGGCTGATATTTCAATCAATTTTCTTGCTTTAGTAAGAGTTTTATTTATTAGGGGGCCCACCACTAGAAGTATTTATTCTATGACGATTTTCTGGTAGCAACCTTTCATAAAAGTACTGAATAAGCAACTTTTTAGCAATGCTATGATGTGGGCAGCTCGTACACAGTCTCTTGAATCTCTCCTAGTATTCGTGCAATCCTTCCTCATACTTCTGTTTCACTTTAGAAATTTCTTTACTTCCTCATACTTCTGAGATTCGTAGTACGTGAAGATCGAAAATATTTGTCGAAAAATATTTGTTGCATTTCAACTCAAGTATTAATCGAATTGAAAGGTAATTCATATAATCAATCCTTTGCATAGTCTTACAAACTAAAACGAAAGACATACAGTTTAATTGTTTCAACAATGACACCATTCGTTCTAGAAGTTTTACAAACAACATGAATTTTTTTTAATGTGTCTATGAGGATCTTCACAAGAAAATCCACTAAAAACTGGTAATTTGGTCAAGAAACCAAATGTAATTTGAATGGTACATTCACTTCAGGAAGAACAATGTAAAGAGGTTTGTCCTCTTCTGTCGGAGGTGAAAGCTCACGTAGAGTCCGATTTGTATTATTTGCTGCATTGTTGCCTAAATTTTGAGGAACATCGTCTGTGTTTTTCGTCATGTCTAAATTAGCGAATTCGATTGGAGAAAAAGTACGTTGAGTGTTTATATTAGAAAAAGAGGGAAAAGGTGTAGAATTTGAGGGAGAGGTGGGATGTCGAAACTGTTTTGCTTCGAATTCACTTACAATTTTTCGATCCTGTGTATTTGTTATCCTACCACTTCTCAATCTCATAAACAATTTGGAAAATAGGTTAAATAATTCAAAAACTCTAAAAAAAATCTTATTCTTCCAAAAATTAACAATTCCTAAAAATGAATTAAAAAACCTTAAATCAAATTAAAATAATAAGTAGTAAAGCTAAATAATGATCAAAACAACCTAAATAATTCTAGACACAATGTTATCGTCCCCGATAACGGGGCCAAAATTTGACACGTCTGTCGTACAACGTGCAAATTAGATACTCCCTCCGTCGCATTTTATTTGTAACCGTTTGACCTAGCACGCAGTTTTATATTTGTGTTGAATTTATGTGGAATTTTATGAAGAAAGAGTAGTTTTTTTAATGATAGTGGGGTTTAAGAGAAAGAATGAGAGAGGAGGAGGAAAGAGGTGGTGGGATAGTTTGATTATATTAATAATATAAATTGATTACTAAATAAGGAAAGAATAAAAATATTATAAATAAATTGGGACAGACCAAAAAAAAAGTATTGCATGTAAATGGGATGGAGGGAGTATTAGAGTTTCCCAACTCACACCCTAATTAACTTAATAATGTAGACGTGGAAGGAGGGGTCGATCTCACAAGGACGGCTACAAGATTATGAAAGCTTGATATGATCACTATAGAGCTCTACTAAATTCTATGGAACCTAAGAAGTACTTATTTATTTATTTATATTTTTGGGGGAGGGGGGTTTGATTGAAATTGATTAAAATTGAAATAAAACTAAACTAAAGTAATCTAAACAATTCGAGAGTTGGTTTGAGGTGTTTCCTTCGGAATTAAAATGTAGGAAAGTCAATTAAATCCGTTCTACGTGATCAATCATGAATGAATATCATATACATTTCTCATTTTGATAGGTTTAGTTATGATATTTTTGGGCATAAAGTAACGTATTCACTAGAGTGTCAATTTCCAATGAGGTTGTATAATTGACATAATTTATTTAATTCTAACATACTGATGAATTCGTATATCTATATATATATATATATATCAAAAATAAATAAATTGAAGAAGCATAGTAGAGTATACCAAACATAATCAATAATAGCAATGAACTTACAGTACTATTGTTCATATCCAATCAATCAAAAACGGTCATGATAATTAGCTTAAATCATAAATGGTTATCTTCCTATCAAATTTAAAAACTTAGCACCATCAACAGATAGATAATAATATCAATAGGTGGACAAACTAATTGATTTCATAACATATTATTTACTTAGGTTAGATTTCATGCATCAATCATAATAAACAAATCTGGTCTTAGTGATCTAATTCATCTCATGATCATAATCAACTAGAACTTTGTTAATCTATCCTTACTATACTTCTAATCAAGCATAATATAAATCATCTTCACATCCATCATCATAACATGCCTCATGATGATCATAAACGAGAAATAAATAAGGAAATACAGATGATACGCTGTGTGTATAATGAAGATCCAATGACGAAATAAAGAAATCCAATGCTTTATACCAATCCAATCTCCAAAAGCGTAGAACACCTTCAATCTAACCTAGGATTTTTGAGAGAATAAAGATGGCCGAAAAATTCTGAAAAACGACGCCTAAAAAGATAGGATAAAAATCTAACAAAAATTCATAAATCATGTGAAAATATACTAGTTACAAGGCATCGTAAGGGTCGTTATAATCGCGAACTGCCTCTGTTCTTCGAGCTTCATAAGCATGATGACTGTTGCTTGGCCTTGTAACGATCGTTACAGACCAGGATTGCTTCTGTACAGATCCTGGATCTGGTGACGATCATGACACTACTTGTGGAGGTCGTTATAGCTTCAAATCAATGTCATTCGGCTTCGAAAATCACCAAATGACCACGAATAGGTCCATAAATTTTTAAACATCAAATCATCGTCTTGGATCATAGAAATCAGCATCAAAACACCTTCAAAAGCTCTATCTTCACATCAACTCTTGTCATGACTACTCATAATCATCTTCATGAATCAAACCATGCATGACCAAACCTGTCACGAAAATATGCAAAGAACAATATCAAAGTCCCAAAATATAAACTTCACTAAAAACATGATATAAAGGACATAAATGCGACAAAACAATAGATATAATGTAAATAAAATATGTATGTATTCACACACATCAGACCACTTCAGTTGCCTTATCTATGAAGTTGATCTTTGCAAAATCAATTTGTATTCCATAACTGCATGCCTCATTAACCACCAAATCAACACATCTTCAATAACTCCCCTCCATCATCATCCAAAAACCTGAACTTCCTAACTCCCACAACCCACAAAATCACAATCAAAATCGCCACTTAAATCAATAACCATGCCAAAAAGAAGTTTCAGATTGCAATCCCAAGTTCGATCTAAGATACCCAGTAACATAAGGATAGATCCTATCACTCTAGACAAAGAAGTACTCAACCCTATTCCTCTCAGTGAGTGCCCACCTGGGCCACAATCAAAACGTAAACCAAACCATAAAGAAAATCTGTACAACCTAAGATGAAAAAGGGAAACAGTTCGAGGGTTGGAGAATGGGTCGATGTACAGAAAGGAAACAATGACCTAGTCCCGATGAAGTCAGAACCAGTAACACCACCATCATCCACAAAACAAACAACCACCATGAAACCCCAAAGCCCAACTGGCACTGAAGTTATCGAAAGTCCCAAAGACAAAGAAGTATTCCCAAATGTCTTTAAAGATTTTGATGATACGATGTCCACATCCCCAAATCCTAGGATTTTCATGAATGTGGATTATGAAATTCCATGAAATCAGAATCCAACTCTTGAGACTCTTGTTGACCAAGCAATTGCAGAGAAGGAGAAAAGTGATAACGAAGAGAAGGTCAAGGAAGCAACAGCTGATGAGACAGAGGTTGCTGGTTATGAGCCAAAGAAGGAATTAGTGACTAGTGATAAGGACCAGTCTCATTGTCAAGAGATGATCCAAGGTGTACTTGGTGATCTAAAGGAGACAGAGGTGGAGAATGATGAAGGTGATGCTGAGAAAGTCACCGAGCACACAAAGAAGGTTCTAGAAGTTGATATTTCAAAGAAGGCAGTTGATGAGTAAGAAACTGACGATAATGATATGCCACTCATCATAAAGATGGGAAATAAAATAGCTAAGAAGAATCACAGGTTCAAAAAAAATCTAGCCAACCCCTATAGAAGGAGGTAGCGATACCAGTCCCACCAGCCACAGGAGATGCTGATGTTCATTGGGAACAAATGTTAACCTTAGACAAGAAGAAGAAGAAGAAGACTTGTATCCCTTTTTCGATACTAGAACAAGTGGACACTTCGATGCTAACTTCGAAGTGGCTTAGGAGATGGTAGCTCCAAAGACCAAGCCTCCAGTCAGAAGAAAGGCAGATGGTATCAGTCCCACGGTTGCAAGAAAGAAGGCTGAAGGTATGAAAAAACCACATATGAAAAAAAGAGGTTTGAAGAGGAAGAGAGTGGAAAAGGAGGACTCTCTATCTGAGGAGGAGTTCACCGATGATGAAGATACCTCAGAAGATGAGATGCTTGAGCGGGATGAGAAGGATACGGAAGCAAAGGAAGTTCTAGAACCTAAGAAATAAAAGACTTTCAATGGTACCGGTCCCACCACAAGCAAGACAGAAAAAAAGGAAGATACAAAGATTGGGGAATAACCAAGAAAGAAGTGGGAACCATTGAATAAGAAAGTTGCTGAATCATCAGTAAGTTATGTGGACGACGACGATGATGTAGAAGAAGACACTAGTGAAGAAAAGCCTAAGAAAGTTGAGTAAAGAAAGCCCATCAACTCAAGGGATATCATATTGGACAAATCCTTTGATGAAAAGTGGATGATGGCGCATGGATTGGAAAGGATGACAGACATGATCAATGCTCAAGGTTGGATGCCAGCCTTTGGGATGAAGGAATACTATCATCCAATTGTAGTATAGGAGTTCTTTCACAACATGATGGTAGAAAAGAAGGGGATATCTAAGCTGGTCAAAAGGAGAATGGTGAATGGTAGGAAAGTGAAACTAACATCGAAATCATAGCTGGTATACTTAAGATTCCCGATATTGATTTTGATGATTATGCGAAGTTTGCATGATCTAAGATTAAGGATGTTGAGAAGCTGATAATCGCGAGGAGATTGGGTGAAGATGAAAACATTCCTAGCACTAGGAATGTTTGGATTTATAAGATGACTGTGAAAGACAAGCCAATTCACAACTTGGTGATCATGCCTCGAGGGTAAGAGAACATGAGGCTTTGAATGTGGATATGACATTGATGGAGTACATCCATAGAGGCTGACAGATCAATTTACCGACTTTGATGCTCTATCACATAGTCTACGCATAGGAACACAACAACCATAACCTTCCTTATACTATATGATTTTCAAGCATCTTTGATGAGGTAAAGGTGATGCCAAAGGAAGTGAGGGACAAAAAGAAGTTGAGTAAGGTTGATTATTTTACGGCCGAGTGGTTGGACTCTCTGATGTTGAAGTTAGTTGATGGAGAGTGGGTGAGGAAGTCCAAGAAGGAAACTAGGGTGCATGGGATCGATTCCATGGCTGCTGAGACAGTTTGGGCAACTTATATCTTACCGAAGAAGGAGTTGGAATAACATAAAAAGAAGGTTGCCAAACTCTAGATCTTGTTGAAGGCAAGATCCAAGCCTGTTGAAACCTCAATCTCATCAATAGCCTCTATGATTCCTTTGTATCCTCATCCAACTCCACAAACTAACCCAGTTTGTGATCCCTTAGCAACTTTTCTTTGTCCCAACCCTATTTGAATTTCAAACACTTTTACCTATTTTCTATTGTGGTCAGTAATAACTATCTACACTTATGTACTCAAACTTTTGACTTATCTATGCAAGTGGACTTTCATGAGCTAACCTTATTATGTAGGGATGACTGAGATAACCTCTGTTGCATATGAGTTGAGGGTGATCTTTGTGAATAATGTCAAAAGAGGGAAAAGGGGTGGTGGTTTGGAATAGGTTTTTGATGATGCTTAACATTTTTAATTTTCAATCTGTTTGTATGAGTTTCTTGTGAAATTTGTCTTAGCCTTGATACTGTAAACGTCTCCTGTGTATTCTTATTTTGCTAATATTTTACAATAGTCAAAACTGGTACCAAGGAAAGAAGAGGATAGGACTGGTACCCGCCAACAACTAGGGAACAAAGACATGATACAAGTTATTGGTATGCTCTCTGAGTTCTGATCAGCTCTGAATTTTATTGATGGTTCTTAGGCTTAGTTAATCATATCTTTTAGACCATCAATTGTTCATCATCATCGAAACGGGGAAAAATACTGGACTTTAATGTGTATATTGTTATTCCTTAGTTTTTATGATAGCAAACTTTATTTCGAATGTCTTGATGTGTGTTTGTGTGAGTGTTGCAGGTTGATGAACAGGTACACTCATGCATAGGATATTTCAGAAGGATGGTTCTGAGTTTTTGGATGGAGAAGATTAAACAATCAGCATCCAAGTGAATTGCTTGGAATATATCAAGCATGTGAAAGCATTTGGAGCCACAATGAATCTTGATGTAATTCAAATATGTGGTCCAAATATAAAGGTATCAGAAACCAGTATTTCTTAACTGTTTTGGAGCATCAAAGATAAAAGGGTTTTGAAACGTTTTGAGTATTCTGTTTTTGATAATGGGATCAATCCCATGAACACTACGTGTGTTCAAGAGCTGTCTTGACTGAGTCAAGTGTGGGTTCAAATTTTGAAGATGTGTTTTGCTTATGTCCTAATGAGTTAATGGTTTTTAAATATTTTTCTACTAGTTTTGACTCATGAGTCGTGGATTTTACTGATGTAGTGATCTGTTGATTGTTTCAATTTTTGTGAAGATTATGCTATCAATTAACTGCCAACTAACACATATCCGTAAACTGATTTTTGGAAGGAAATCTACATAATCTTTTACCCACAATAGTGACTATTTTATTAGTAACTGTATCGTTTTTGAAACCCTAAACACACACAAATCGATTTGCAATCACAGCGAATTTTGAGATCAAAACTTATGAATGTCTATTTTGATTTAACCAACTAAGGTTTGAAAAAGTTTTCACATTTTGATTTCCAATGACATCTTGAGGTGAATTCTAAGTCTTTGTGTGCTCCAAGATTACTTGTGATTTTTGTGAGTGTCTTAGGACATAGATCGAGTCTTGTATTCGATTTGTTGAGTTTGTAAATGAAATGGATCCCACTTTGGGATTAGTAGCTAGTTCAGGGTAGAACTAGAGGCATGTAGCAAATCTAGAGTTAGACTTGTGGAGTTGCGTTGCAACCACAGGGTAGGTTCAACTAAGTCGTTTGTAGTAAAGATTAACATTCGATTAAACCAAATAATTTTTTTCTATTTCGGGTTATCGAATTTATTTTTTTTTTAATTGAAAAATGAAACCGAACCGATTTATATTGGTTATTTTGGTGTTGATTAACCGAAATTCGATTTGATTTTGGTATTTTATCGAATTTTCAAAGGATTAAAAAAATAGATTTTTTTATGAAAATAAATACTAAAAAAAGAGTTTCAAAACATAGAAAACGAAAACTTAATAGTAAATGTTTTATCTAGAGAATAATACTCCCTCCGTCCTACGAAGTTTGCAACACTTTGACCTGGATCGAAAATTTATGTATGTGTTGAATTATATGAAAATGACTTAGTTGTCCTTTTGATTTTGTGAGGGAGAGAAGAGATTCGCCTTGTTGGCTAATACGATAACTCTGAACTCAGAATCGCCTCCAACTCCTAATTCATATCTAAAAACATTGCAGCTGGAAAATGATAGGAGGCACTAACGACTTGTAGCAAAAAGGACACCAAAAGCCTTGGTAAACTACTTGATCCAAATTCCATCAGGAAAGAAGGTGATCTGGCCAAATTCTTAATCTATATCCCAATCGACTTTAAAATATCATTTCCTTTTCAAATACAACGAGGACTGCATGAGCCCAAATCGCACACATCCATTGGATCAGTTTGTGAATAGCACAATTCAGTAGCTTTGTCAAGGCCAATGCTCATTCTAAATAGATGTAGGAACCAGGACTACCTCAGATAGGAACACGTCACTCTGCACTATCCAATAACATGAGCACTGCATTCCTTTCAGTGCATTATGAAGAATATGTGATATTGCCTCGGCTAAACACTGATTAACCGCAAAATATATAGTGTCATCCGAGAAGGACTAACAACAATAATCCTGGTAACAGAATTGGCTACCAAGATCTCATATCATAACTCTGAAAAACTGTAGAAGAGACAAATTTATAGACATCTCCAGCTGCCCAAAATGCAAGGAACTACTGTACGTCACGAAAAACATCCAGAGAGAGCAGATGCTAATTTTTTTTTATACAGCCATTCAAAAAAAAAAAAAAAAAACAAAACTTCAACCGAACTGGCAGCACCAAATTCAAGTCCAAGAAAGCAAGCATGATGTCGCGCTGAAGTTGACCAAGATCAATGTGAAAGGCCAAAACATAGGATCTTCACTTCTTTGTGCGTGTACCTCGATAAAAAAAAAAAAAAAAAATGAACTACGAGCAACCTTAAAGTTAATTAGCATTATGGACATCATTTTCTGGGATATCAGCTCATCTGATATTGCATTAATTGAGTGCCTTCATATGCACACATGGATTTTTTTTAAATATTATCACATATAAATGTATAACCAAGAAATTCACTATCAACGTACTTCCTGCTTTCTCTTCTGAGAACAAACAATTAAAAAAAAAAATTTCCTTTCTAGCAATATTTTAAACCATACATTTGCTAATGCTAATAGCCACATCAGTCTAGGACTTCCTTGTAGCAATACTCATCATCACAGCCAAAGGCCCGTAATACTCATAGAATTTTTGATTGGCTTCCGAGGCAGTGGTAAAGTGCTATCCCATCAAATTCCACAACTTGAAGCGATTTTTCCCATTTCACTAAAAGCCCCTTTTTTTTAATAATTATTAAAAGCCCATAGTTATACTGTTCTGATGAGTAAATAGTCTTCAAAGCCCTTAAACTTGTAACATAATATCCAATATCAACTGTATACTAGCATGTCCCCTAACTTAAAAGCCCTTAAACCTAGCCCATCACCATCCAACTATCAGAACTTGAAGAGAAGTCCAAAACCCTACAGTTGGACTACCACATTGGAGTCCCTAATCTCAATCACACCGCAATTTCAACCAATGAACGACTAATTGCAATTGAACATAGAACAATGGATACAAGAAGATAGAGCAACTGGGGTAAGCATCTACACTTAATGCATATGCAAACTTATCATTTTGGTTTTAATTCAATTTCTCATTTTCCTTAACCTCTAACCTAGAAACTCCTAACTCTGATACCATACTGTAACGTCCCGAAATCCGACATGCCCGATACGTGACGTTATGCCGTCATAGACCCAATCCATGACAAGGGCAATCAAACCAAACGGATATGTAGGTATAGAAGTTAAGGAAGCTACCTAAACAATACAAATCATAATTCCAAATAATAATATGCAATCCTGATTACATTATAATGTCTTATCGCCTACAAGTGGTTTTCAACAAGCATTTAATTATATTTCGGACAATGAGATAAATATCTATATGCATAAAATCTTATTTTAACACTTCAACATTGCTTGGTGATGGATCTGCAAATAAAACACATAACCGTGAGGTAAAAGCTCAGAAACCAAATTCTATGTATTCGATTTGCATGGTACTATCCCGACTATGGCGATCAATGAGTATCTGTAAAACATTTTCTATGAACGCCATATCAAATCATACATTTATTAAAAGCACAGACGTCATTGTTCTCTTTTATATTCTTTTCACTTTCTTAACCATCGCAAGTCCGTGTCCCAATATGAATGACAGAACTCAATGAGGACAGAAATGAAGAGAGATTTTTGAGACTTAGACGCTGACATGGGCCAATTTCTCAGTCACATATCATCCTCCAAAATCATTTGAAAACTCATTGTCTTTTGTGAAAATGTTTCTGCTTTTCATAAATACTACGCATGATTTGGGTTCGCGGCCCAAACTCACTACGTCTCTTGCGTGTACTTCGATTTATTAAACCCTCACATATACGTCGAAGGTCCCCCTGCAGAGGGCAGCCTTTCACCAATCGGCCGATGCTCTGCCCAGCGACTTATTGTCATTGCGCATGTAAAGAGAACCACACTTGTCCTCTTACTAGCTAGATTTAACGTTTGATCCAGTCATATCTAGTTTGAATACTCTTAAAGCCAATGAACTCGATCCCGAACGGCCCACTAAACGACCTCATCGATGACAACGGACTTGTTAGGTTAACTTTGCTTTGTTATTATATTTGTTGTATGGTTTCTTAAGTCTCGATTACCTTCTTAATATATAATATGATACATAATACATATTCAAAAGTTAAATAGCATAGAAAGCATGTATTATAATCACACATAACACACTTAGCAAGCATACTCACAATCATCCTTGATGATACAATCCGGAACAATCCAATCTCATCCATAACCACCACAATAGTCCTATCACATCTTCACATAAACATATACCTTTCTTGTTATTATTTCCTATACCAAACCCACTTTTGTACATAAACCTAAAGATCTCGCCAACCCGACGCTCTAATTCCAATGACAACACATCAAGACCACAAAACACAAACGACTCACCACACAAATCCATACATAATCGTCACAACCTCGCACCGCTATAATCAAAGCATAAAAGTATAACCCAAGCCCTTTTAATCACTTCAAAATCAATTCAACCCAACATAAGCATGTTCCTACGGTTCCTTTATTGTCATTTTCATTCACAAGCTTGTATATAAACATAAACCTAACCCGACAACCTCGTCATCCCGACGATCTAACCAAACATAAACACATCGATGCCCCATCGGCATCCCACATCCCTTTCTTCAAGCCCAACATGCATTTCCCATCCACCGTAATCATCAATTACGCACAATTCACATCACACAAACACAAAATCATATTCTCGTCAACCCGACGGTATCATATAAACAACCACCCATCACAATCCTGTATTCAAACACGCATTTCACAGACATTCAAGGAAGGTTTAGTGGTGGTTAGCTCCTCGGTGAGTTATTCAAACTAAAACACGGGACGAAGCGACGAGAAAGTTAGATAAAGGTCGGGCCGCTACCGGGCAGTCGGGCCCGCTGTTGGGCTGTTGTCCGGGTTTGTCGGGCCTGTTGTTGGGCCCCTGTCGTCAGGTCTACTTTGGGTCGCTGCTGGGTCGACTGACCGGCCGTAATCGGGCTATTCGTCGGGCCGAAACCACGCCTAGACTTGCTGCGGGCCGATACCCGGCTGTGCGAAGCTGCTGGCGGCTGGGGTTTGCTCCGGCTCTGCTTATCGGAGTGGTCAGGCGACGACGGACAACAGTTGACGACAGGCGACGAAGCTTGGTGACTGAAGTGGTGGCGGCAGTGATCTGGCAGCTGGCGACTGCGGCTGCTCAGGACGGGGCGACGACAGGTCGAGCTCGGGGCTGCGGGCAGTGGCATCTGGGCAACGACGTAGTGGCGGATGACGGATCCGGTGGCAGGCAGCAGCGGCAGCGGCGGCTTTTATGGTGGCGACTGACGCGACGACGAACGCCTGGAGGAGCTGCGGCGACGTCGGGGCTGAGTGTGGCTGGGTCCCTTTGTCGGAGAGGTGGGGCGGCGACCGTAGGGCAGGACGGCGGCAGTGGTGGTGAATGTCAGCGGTGGAGCTCGGTGGTGGTGGGTGAGTGGTGGTTGGTTTGGTGGGTTTGGTGAGTGAAGTGTGTTTGGTGTGGATAATGGTGGAGGTGTCGGGTGAGGAAACAAATACGGAAAGAAAAGGGTGACTCTCGGTTTCTTATTATATTTTCGTCAGTCTATATTTATCTCATTTTTATAATATTGATCTTCCGTTAATTAATTCGTATCGATTTAATTATCTCAAATATTTTATAATTATGTTTCGTTCAATTATCTCAGATATTTAAGCTTAAACTTGTGTCTCAAATGCATAATAATTTTAACGATGTAACGTTCGTCGTTTATAAATTTTATTTACGCGTTTACTACATACGCTTCGTACGTATATTTTTATATCCAATATATATTTTTAAAATTGAAAATTTTTTGGATTATTATGTAAGTATATTAAAGGAAGAATAGTGCAAGAGTTTCAAATACCCTACGAAGGAGTGAATTAGTTTCATAGTTAACAACTTGCTATGGGGATACCGATATAAAAAATCTTGTGTCCATTTATATTCAGTATCGTAGTTTTTGGATATGCTCGCCAATGATCACAATAACGAGATTGAAGATTATACACATTTGAGTAATCAATTAAATCAAAAATGCAAACTGGAATTGGAATCATTGTTCCGACTATCAACTGAAGATATATTAAAATCATTGCATAACTTCTGTTAAAATCATAAATAATGACTGTCTAATTTATAACGTTGATACCGATCACATTATATAGTACATTGCATAGGTTGCTTGTTTGTATTGATTCCGAAAATTTTGACTGGGTGGAGCTAGGGCCATGCATCACTAGGGCAGAAAAAGGAATTTACATATCTAAAAAGGGAATTTGTATTTCATGGGATGGAAACAGCCTAAAATTCTAATCAAATTAATTACTATTTCCATCACATAATTATTATAACGTTTTTTTTTTATTATTCAACACATAATTTGAGAGATTTTCTTATATATTAAACGACACGATTTAACTTTTCTAATGACCTACAGTTGTAATAATTGATATTTATTATTATTAATGTTTTAAGATAATTTTTGTAAAAAATAACGTTTCATCGTCCCACAATATCGATCAAAGGTTCTATTATAATGCATGACTGATAAAAAAATTATAATCATTTTAAAATGAAAAAAATGTAACTTTTGTTTAAAATACCTTTATAAGAATTACACCAAAAATCCATATTCGAATGGAGACATTTGCACACCCTCATGGTAACATGACTCCGCCGCTGAGTTGACAGGATTATGTTTGTACGATTGGTTTCATTTCCTTTTGCTTTCTATTCGCTCCTCGTCCTGGAAAGTAGCCAGAGGGTTTGAGAACAGCCAAGGTTTCTGGAAAGTTTTAATTGAAACGATCCCGCCATCGAGAAACCGAAGTGGCAATGGTGGCGAAAGATCCGGCATGTAGGCGAACCCTTGGTTTATTTCTTCCCAAAATATGAGAAAGCCATTGAGTTTCCCCACTCTTTCAAGACGGCGAGGTCTAAGGTGAAAGGGAGGGATCCAACGTCCCTGGTGGTTGCTGCGGGAGGCGCTAAAGATAGCTTCGCACACTTCCTTGTTAGGTACTTTGTTCCATCAAGCTTTTATCTAAACGATTAGGCTGAGATGACGGGTTGAAACATTTGAGGAATGGGCCATTGCTGATGACGAATCAGATCTCGTCTTCCTTGAAAATCTGTTTCTTACATATATAAATTCCTGCTTAAACTTGATTATTGCCCTAGCCTGTCAGGCCGAGGCGTCATCGAGCCTTGTGATGGAGCCAAGCCAAACATTGATATGCTCAGTCTCGTTTATTGTGCATTTCTTCCATGTTGGGTTCATTAGATAATTGAACAAAAACCAAACGAGGTTTTCTTGAAACGATCCCAAAACGGACATAATTGGGGTTTATTACCGCATTGGGGATTATTATCATGGATTTCTCGGCCGAAAATCCCTACACCAAGAAAGCGACAACATATAAACATAATGCGGTAATAACAATGGTGAGTGCCAGAATTCTTTGTTTGAACAACACCATAGTTGCACACTGCCGGTGAAGTCTCTGATGACAATCCTGCAAGTAATGTTCAGGTAACGCGATTTTATTTTTATCGCATATGAAGAATAAATTCATACTCTGAAATGTACTCGAGGATTATGTAAATACTTACTTCCTTTAAAAGCTCGAACATTGCGAGCCACATCACCAGGTGTGTACTTTAACTTCACCCGTATGCTTGTCAGTGAACCCGTAGCGCACAATGGGGATGTGTTGAACAAATTGGTGACATAGACCAAGTCCTGGTTGCGTACTGAACATTATGTCCTCGTGCATATCTTTGAAGTTAAGTAAACTCAGGGTGTCGAGGTGTTGGATGCCGAATGGAACTTTCTTCAAATTTGAGCATTTCCAAAAGTCTAATTCTTCCAATGCAGGTAGAGCGCCCTGTTTGATTAGCATTGCCTCCAAGTTCGGGAGATGCCAAAGACTTAGCACTCTGAGCTTCTTAAACCCTGATGTACCAAAACTCAACGTAATTCCGGTATAGGCATACATCCACAGTCTTAGAGCCCTCAAATTTGGTAGCGTCTGGAGAATTATTAGTGGATTATCCACTAAGATAGAGAACACCAGCGTCAAGGATTCCAAGTTGTTCAACTTGCAAATCCATTGGGGCAATCTTTGCATTTTACCTCTCAAGTCGAGCCGCTTCAGAAATTCAGGGGGGTTATTGATATGATGCAAATCAAGGCTTTCATCCCGATATTGATTGTACACTGCAAGTGTTTCCAGCCAAACCATGGTCTCCAGTACATGACAAAATGCTGGCCCATCCTTTGCTTTTAGTTTCATAATCGACAACTTTCTCAAGAACTTCAAGTTTCTCAACTCCTCTATGATCTCACCTTTGTCTCCTATCTCTATGTATGCAACTTTTTGCAATTCCTTCAAGCAGCATATCACCCCATAGGGCACAGTAAAACCATTTGCAGGATCCCCATACTTATACATGAGGAGGTGTCGCAGACTTTGGAGCTTTTTAACCACAAGAATGCTTCAAGTCCAACGTTTGAAGATTTTGTAGCTTACCAACTGAAGAAGGAAGTATCGCCACATTTGTGTTTCTCAGACTCAAGTATGTCAAGCGGTACAGATCCCCTATCTCGTCCGGCACGCTACTTATTGGAGCATCTTGAAAGTCTAACACTTTCAAGAGACGGCCATGGGCTAACAACTTATAAGTCAGAAACCTCATCTTCGTCTCTCTTGCAGGAAAGACAAAAAGTGATCGGATTTTTGGATGCATAGCTTTAGAATTCTCCATAAAACTATCAGTTGCGTCTTTATGAATGGACAGACGCCGAAACTTCCC
>JAOVYX010019578.1:0-18289 GCA_035668315.1 Drosera spatulata | reverse complement strand
ATTTAGACAATTTAAAGGGAATAAAAACAAACGTTTAGAATAACGAAATGATGTGTGATTTCATACACATCATCTGCTATCGAATGATGTGGACAGCTTGCACATAAGCGTTTCAAACGTTCCCAATATTCATGAAGGTTTTCCCCTATCATTTGTCTAATTCCAGAAATTTTTTTTCGTAGATTTGTTGTTCGGCTTGATGGGAAATATTTATCAAGAAAAACATTATGCATTTATGTTCAGGTATTAATTGATAAAGATGCTAATTCATACAGTCTGTCTTTTGCATAACCTTGTAGGGTGAAAGAAATTGCAAATAGTTTCACAACATCAACCGTTATACCCTTAGTTTTGCCCAACTTGCAGACCACATGGAACTCCTTCAAATATCTATGCGGCTTCACCAGTTAGACCATGAAACACAGAGAGTTTGCTCAGAAAGTCTGAATTTAATTTGAATGGCACATTTGGAGTTAACCAATTCTGCTAAATTATCTTATTGCATAATCTCACTACAACTAATCGTACATAGGCAATAATTTTATCACTAATTTAAGCTTGATTCATAATTGCAGAACAAAATTTAACACATATAAAAAATATGCTATTGTCACTTAATCTTGAGTGAATTATCTAAAACTACAATTTTTCAACAATAATTACAAAGACATATACAAGGAAAAATAATTTCAAAAAATAATAATTCATCCATCTCATCTAATCCCTAACCTTATTCTCATCTCTACCTAACCCCTACCATCACCCCATCTCCGTCGGAATCTTCGTCAGGATCCGACCACGTCGTCGGAATCCGACAATGTCGTCGGAGTCTTCGTCGAAATCTGAAACGTCATCGAAATCTTTGTCAAAATTTGAAGCAGAACGTTTGAACAAATGAAACAGAGCGTCTATACAAAATGAAACAGAACGTCTATGCAAAAATGAAACAGAGTGCCTAAACAAAATGGAGTAAAAATAAAATAGAATCTGAACAAAATCAAAACAGAACGTTTGAATAAAATAAAATAGAATGCTTTAACAAAATGAAATACACATCTGAACAATAAACAAACAAAACGGATAAATCAGAGCATTGGGATGACAAAATGTTAACAATATCCCCTATTGCTACACAAATAAAGTCGCATTCGTGGGTCTGATCAAACTAATGATAACCATTTGATTTGGACCAAAATCAAGACAAGTAAAATTTAACAAAACACAAAAATAAAACCGCAAGCACACTCAAACCAAACTGCTGAAATGACACACCAACACAAATCACAACCGAAGCAGAACACAACCGACACAAACACAAGCACACCAACACAAACTCAAACTCAATCTCAAACCAAACACAACCTAAATCACACATCAGCACCACGAATTTCAACAACAGCCTCAAAAATCATAGTACAAAATGCCGAAGAAGTATATCACTGATGCACATCGCAATGAAATTAGGGCACGAATGATGTTGCGTTACCTTGAGGCGATGACAGAGAGTGCGGAAATCCATCGCCGATGAAGGAGAGGGAACGGAAGTGATGCCGACGGTGGTCGTTGATGCCATCGGAGAACTGAGACGATCATCAATCGAATTGGATTTGATTCAAATTCAATTTCGAATCTGATTCTGAGAGGATATGAGATCGCGACGGCGGTCGTCGCGATGGCTGACAATGAAGGCGACGTTCGTCGTAGTGGCAGACGATGGAGGCGACAGCGGGGGATTGCGGTGAATCAGAGAGGAGAGTGGCGTGGGAGAAGGGAGAAAGAGGCGAGAGAGAGTGGGGTAACAGGAATTGGGTTGAAATGATATATTTTGGGAAATATATTTTAGTTTGTATATTTTTTGAGATTAATTTTGATATAGTGTAATTTTGGATATTTTTTGCTTAATTTTACTAATAATACTAATTATAATTTTTCAAATATAACATTTCTTGAGATGATTTTTATAATTTTAAATAAATACAATTAATTGTAGTAATTAGGGAGAATTCTCATAAAATACAAAAAAGGAAAAAATTTCTATCAGATACAGATCGAAAAAAAAATTATCAACACATATAACGCGGAAAAAAACTTCCCTTTCATCATTTTCTAATCATCGCCTTCTTCTTCCTCCTCATCTCTTCTCATTTTCCTCATTCTCTTCTTCCTCCTCCTTCTCATCATGATCAATTCATCATTCGATAAATCTTCATCATGGATTCATCTTCATCTTTTTCTTCATAGTCATCTACATCATAATCATCATCATCGTTATCGTGATTGCCCTCGTATTTTTCAATTTGATGTCATATTTCATTGTTGCATAGCATTTGTGAGTTTAATGTTCGATGAAATAGATCGATTAGAAGACGCTCATAACGTGTTCGATGAAATGCTATAAAGAAACAAGGCACCTGTTCAATTGAATCAGAGCTCCTTTTCAAAATGAAAACAGGACGCTTGTTCAATCGAAACAGGATGTTTGTTCAAAATGAAAACAGGGCACCTGTTCAAAATGGAAACAGAGCGTCTGTTCAATCCAAACAAGGCGTTGGTTATAATGGAAACAAAAGAGGACGCCTGTTCAATCGAAACGAAAAACCACAAAAAATCAATAAAAATAAAAAATTATAATATGATATCCATGAAAATGAAAATATTATTACATAGTATCAAACATAATTTTTTTAAAAAAAATTACTGACCCATTGTTTCAATGAACTGATGCACTGTTTTGAAAACAGTGCGCTTGTTACTTTTTTTTAAAAAAAAAAAATAATTCACGAAAGTTAATCTTGATTCACAAAGAAGCGGAATTCAGCACAAGACAATTATGAAGTAAAGGACACAAAATAGTAAGGTTTAACACCCAAGGTGTCGTGCAAAGCTAAAAGCGATTTGTTCGGTTGAGATTTTACTGTATGAATATTAATGCCAAGGCCTAGACTGCAGCAAGCACTTCTACAATAGCTTAATGTGGCATAGACATTTATTCAGCTAAAGAAATCATTCGATGCATGGATGTTTCTTTTAGCCAAACTCCTGGTTACCAGCCAAAGAGGCACCCAACACCATGAAAAAAATTTCAAAAGGCGCACTGCTTGTTTGAAACAGTGCATCTGTGTAATATTTTTCTGTTTGTCTATTGCATTCTTATTTATATTCATGTACTATTATTTGATTTGTTTATATATTGAAGGGTGAAACAGAAATGATCTAAAAGTCTGAGAATTGGGTGAGAAAGGTTCAAGATTGATAGGAAAAAGAGCCTTGGTAGATAAGAAGTACTGAAGCAAGGGATTAGGATACATCAGATCTTCTTCATGTAGATCACGTTATACAGGCATGGTGATTTCTGCACTTGGATGACTTTGTTCTGCTCTTGGACATCATGGTTCTGCACTTCAGGCGTGGGAGAGATTCGGAGAAATGAGTTTTTCTTTTTCTTTTTTTTTTCTCGGGTTAAGCTGCATATTGTGACATTCATAGCACTTTTGTGGGGATGCAGACATGCCAGATTAGTTAAGGAATGGAACTGTTCTCGCTTATGGAAAATTTATATAGTGTCCGGCGTGAGATGGATCATTATCATTCGGCAATCGACTTGCTAGCTAGATATGGGAATCAGAATAAAGCAGAGAAAGTCATTGCTAATGCCTTTTTGGTCAAATGCCATGATAGGGACCATATGGTGTTCTTCCCTTGGCAGCCGGATGGGATATCGCCTGCATTTGGGGGATTGGGGAAGGATTTGATGGCGCCCGTGTTCTTTGATTTGCCGACGGCTAGTTTAATTATGTAAGAGAAGAAAGGATATGATCATGACTTCATGAGTCATACAACGAGGAAGGGGACTATGTAGGGGAGGAGGGAGATGCTGTTGAGGGCGAGGAAGGTGAGGACGGAGAAGGCGGTTTGGGTTCGGGGTGGTGGACGAGGCGTGGAAGGGCAGGAGAGGGTGGTTGAGGCCGCGGTGGGGATAGCGGAGACGCTGTGGAGAAATGACTGTGTATTTAAGAGGAATTCTATGAAATAGGAAATATTTTCCCGGCATGTATGTTTGGGGCATTATTTTGAAAAAGGTGTATTATGGAGGAATTTACCGAAATTCACACATATATTAAATTCACACATTTTTCTAATTACACATGAATTATAATATTTTCTAGGTTGTTTGTGATAATTTCAATGTCTTCAATTTATGATATTTTCTAATTTAATATTAAGTAATTTTATTTATTAAATTTTACGGTTTTAGGATTATCTTGACTAAAGATATTAACTAGCTCGGATTTTTGTCGAAACTTCATCAAATTTTGCCGAAACTTCACCAAATTTTTGTCGAATCTTCGTTGGAACTTCATCGATCTTCGCCTGAATAGTTCTTCACAATCTTTAAATCAAAAGTTTCAAACTAAATCATGAATTTTTCGTGTTTGATATTGTGAAGGATAGAATGAAGAGTAAGGGATATATCGGGAAAAAAACGAGATGAAAGTTGCTGCCTAGGCGATGTGGTTTGGGTTTGGTTTTCATAGAAAGGCAAAGACGCTCTGCACCTTCACCTGCCCTAATGGCACTATAAACCTTTCGTGTCTGTGGGGCCTTGTGCCTTCGGAATGAGATGCTTTTGCCTTTCCTACTCCCTTTATTTTAATTCTTGCCTACGCCAGCTCTTCGTTACACAATTCACATCCCTCAGTGCCTTAGCTTTGTGAAAGGCACCCTACGCCTCCTCCTTTGAATCATGCAAGGCGTCTCTTCCCTTTTATCTCTTGGAAAAAAAATTAGTTTGAGAATAAACTTCGTTAGGATTCTATTTTGAAAAACTTTCTAAAAAACACCAAAAAAGAAAAAATTACCAAAAAATACAAAAAGTTGAAAAAAAAACCCAAAAAGATACACACGGGATCTTTATTCCAAACACATATAGAATAAAAAAAAACTGCCGCGCACCATCTTCCTCATCCAAAAACCCCCCGACGATATGAATTCATTCATCCCAAATTAAAAAAAAAACCCCACTTTCACCCAATTCGATCCAAATCGACAACGAAGGAATCATCGTCCCTTCATAAATTCGTGCTCAGATTGTAATCTTGGACCCAAGGCCCTTTGCATTAGGGTATTTCGCTCTTTTTTTTTTTTTGTTAATTTCTGGTTTGTCACACTGTTTTCAACAAGTGAATAGGTTAGAAAACAAATTATGGACCGAAATTTAAATCCAAATAGATTGTTATTCATAAAATTGATGAGTGTTTGTGTTTGCATGAAATGAAATGAAAGGATGAAAAAGTACGTCGATTTTCTAATTTACTATGAAACCCTAATTTATAAATTGATTTTTGGCTTTTAGTTGTTCTAAATTGTATACTGGAAGCCCGTAATTAGTGCATTTTATGTACAATATATGGAGATATTTGTAATACAGGCGCTCTGTCTTCCATAACAAAGACTCTCTGTTTGGATAATACACAGGCGCTCTGTTTTCCAACAGTAAAAGGTGCTTTATTTTTATTTCATATTGGAATTGAAAAAAATAGACAACCTACGCTCTATTTTGATATACTTATTGTAAATGAAATCAATAGCCAACATGCGCTCTATTTTGAAAATAAAGGCGATCTGGTTAGATTGATTGCTAAAATTAATCCTATTTGTCATTATTTATGAACACATAAGCACCTTTTTTACTAAAGCTGTATATTCACTAACTTTACATTCATACGTATTTTGTAACAGTTCAAGTGGCGTGGCAATTCAGAAGCAATTTAGGGCCAGTTGTGAAACTTATTACTAAAAATGAGATCGCAGTGTTAGACAAACACATGACAAAGTTGCAAAAGACCCCTTTCTGGTATTTGTTCAAGGCCATCCTGGATGGAAAGTTGACAACAGAAAAGTATCGAAAAAATGACATATGCGTTCGACACATCATATCAGAATACAACAAAGGCGAGTTGACATTCACATTCGGAGGCCATGAATTCCGCCTATACGAAATGGACATGAAACTGATTTTCGGTATAGTCGATGGCGAAAAGAACACAGATGACGAAGGACTCCTTGGCATAGTACAGTATTCTGAATTCTTGCAACGAAGGTTTCCAAATCGAAACCAAGGAGACAGAAAGGACAGGGAGTTGACAACTAAGAAGATTAACGATACGCTCATAGCAACATCGCGAGGGACTGAAGTGCACGATTACTAGGACACAGCCAGACTTCTCATTTTGTACATTCTGAACACGCTCTTCGTAACCACGTCGAAGCCGTCTTTGAATTGGGGTTACAGCAACTTTTGTAGCTGATATGGATCAAATGTGTGATTACAATTGGATATCACATTTTTTTCTAAGACAACGTTTCAGTCCCAGAAAAGGTTACTGGATGTGTCTTAATGATGCTTGTAAGTAATTTTACAATGTCACACTGTTTGTTTTTCAATATACGCTCTGTTCATGGTTCATGACCAAAAATAACTCATGGTGCTTAGTTTTAGTAAAAAAGGCGCTCTGTTTTATAGATATTGGTAAATTGATAACAGGCGCTCTGTTTATGTTATTGTAGTCACTCTATTATTTGATAAACCTTAATATCAATGTATTTGATTTCTTTCTCTTTTTTGTTTTTCTAAATGATAATATTGGTTTACGGAGAAGACGAATGTGGATCCACTTGCAGAAAATAAGGATGAAATAGTTTCGAGGTGTGCAAGGTGGAATCTGAAAGATCTACCTAAAACAATAAATGCCACCGCGTCTAACTTTGAAGATGAAATGTTAATAAAAATTTGGGATTTATTCTAGTGTTATCATTTGATATTGAGCAATTTGGACTAACATTTGTGATTTCGAAATAACAGTTGATACTGGATCCATTAAGCCCAACGGAGCATTAAAAGGGAAAATATGGCTTGGGAGCTGCTACCATTGAATGGTGTGAAGATGAACACGAAGATTCCAGTGAAGAAACTCAAACTCAAGGACCAAATGCCCAAGATTTTGAGTTTAGAGCAAGAAGGGATGGTTCCAATTCCAGTCAATCTACTGAAACAGCCGCAACTGTCAAAACAATGAAGACGACATTTCATCATCTGATCTACTAATAAAGCATATTAAACCAAGCAAAGTAATGCTGTTGAGCAAACAACTACAAGAAGTTAGAATGGAAATTACTTCATTGAGGGAGAGATGTATGGAAGCCACAAAAGAAATTTATTTGCTTGAGGAACTGGTAAATTGCTTGCACAATAGATATCAACTCTCGTTAATATCTAGGTCATGATTTTTTTAAACCAACCTTTATATTTTGCTTGTTAGTATGAAGATGCAAATAAACTGATAGAAATGGAGAAGAAGAAAAGCGAAAGAGCAATACAAAGGATGAATTTGGATGAAGAAAAGGTGATATGTTTTTGTTTCTTTTTTCTAGCTCTCTGTTTGTAATGAATTGGCGCTCTGTTTTGTTCAATTTTGTTTAACACATCTAACACGCTTTGTATTTGTCTTAGGTACATTCATTTGAAGAAAAGAATCAAAAAAACAACACATGAGTTGAATGCAGCTGAAGAAAAGGTAAACAATGCTCATTTAATCAATACGCTTTGTTTAATTATGGCTGACGCTCTGTTTCATGTTATTATGTTTTTTTTCTGAGTTAATGATTTATAAAATTGTTTTTTTCTTTTTAGATACTCTCATTGGAAGTTCAACTGACCGCGACAAGATCAGAGGTTGAAACCCTTAGGCTGTCACCGGTTGAACCAAAACCAATGATTCAAAATGCTTCAACGACTGATGCAACACTAATTGAGGAATTGAGGAAACAAATTCTTGAAATGAAACAAGAAGCTGAGAGAACAAAAATATTGCTTGATAAAGAGACATCAAGAAAGGAGACAATGAGGCGAGAGCTAAAAAACAGCGAAGATTTGATATTCAAGGGTTTAGATGAGTGAGAAAGATTGCACGAAATCATTCATTCCAAGAATGAAGAGAAGATTAAGCTATCAGAGGAGCTCGAAAAAGAAAAGAAGATAACCGAGGACTACAAGACACTGTTCGACATCACTTCAACAGCAAATGAAATCAAATAAGAGGAAGCAAAACAAAAAGACTTTTTATATATAAGCGACAATGATGAAATCCTATAGTCGGACGAAGAAGAAGTCAACCAGGATGAAACCGATAAGAAGAAGCCGAAGAAAAAGATTGGACGTACACCGTCATCCATGGTAATGCGGATCAAAGATAAAGGGAAACAACCAGCAAAAAGGTTAAGTAATTATACTTATGGTTCATCCAAAAAGAGCATGCTGCTCTGGACGTTTTATCCTACTTGTTGGACGACGTACGAGAGAAATGGAATAAAATGACGTCAAGCCTTCCCAACATGTAAGCAATCTAATTTCGATTTACATTATTATTCATTTCTTGTTTAATTTTCATTATTTATTTGTCTCTGATGTCATAACAAAGCAAGTATAATTACATGAATAATGTTTGTTACAAGGGCTGAATGTAACAGAGCGACTGTTGTGTGTTAAACAGAGCGTCTTATGTAACATAAACAGAGCGCCTGTGTTAAAAAAATAGAGCGCCTTATGTAACATAAACAGAGCGACTGTGTTAAGAAAACAGGGCGCCTTTGTTAAAAAAAATAGAGCACCTGCTTCAACAAAACTCCAAACATTGTTATATTACAGGCACTTGATCATTGTTACGAGAGATTCGGTCAGAGGTCCAGCATGTGCCGATATGAACGACGTAAAGCGAGTGGCTAATGATGATGCTTTATCTAATTCCGCTATCAATGCATATGTGTCGTTGATGCTACAAGAGGTAAAATACAAAGATCAAGTAGTCGTGTACAGTACAGACTGTTGGGTAAGTGAAAAACTCTATGACATGTTTCATTTCATATATATATCAATTCTGAAATCTTATCTCTTTTTCTACATATAATGCAGCAAGTGATTTCAAATCCAAAAGAAATTATCGACAAATGGATAAAAGAACATATGCTTGCGAGAAGAACATGTCGGTGGCACCTGTTCCCAATTAACACCACATGAGGTACACCTAAGGGTTCAGCAGCATTCCATTGAACATTATTGGCATTTGACTGCGAGAACAACAAGTGGATACATCACAATTCAAAATGACAAAAAGCAGCGTATGCAAGGGATGCCCAACTATTTATAAGGTCCCATAATCAATTAAATTTTGTTTTATACATATTATGATAATAGTTTCATTCAAGCATAAAAAAGTTGCAATATATGTTGTTAAACATGTAGACGGATTATGTTCAATGATTTCTCAATGAGATCGTGAGAGAAGAAGGCACACAACAGACTGGACACGAGAAAGTAATCATCAACAGGAATGTGCCATCTTAACCAAACCTGGACTTTGGCATCCACGTATGCCATGGGATTGAATTGATCGCAAATGGAGCAGAAATACTGAAATCATCAACATTGGAAGAAATCCGTCGTTATAGGGCCAAGATAGTGTCGACTTTAATAGAGAAATTTGATTTATCTCAAGAATGATGTATCAAATTGAGATGGTCATATGCTCTTATATCATATGATGTATTGTATTCAAATTTGAGAGATACCTTTTTTTGTGCATTACACAATGTTAATCTTGATTGTTTCTATAACATTTTTGTATGAAAAATATGTCTATTCAATGTTTAAATGTTTCATGACTATTTTGAAACAGACGCTCTATTAAAACTTACAAAGGCGCTCTATTTAAATAAACAGAGCGACAAGTCAATTAGAAACAGAGCGCCTAATGTCTAGAAAATAATTCTCCAATTTATTTAAAAAATAAAACAGCAAAACACATTTAACATAGAATAAAATTTTAAACAAGATTGGTTACATGTATATCAACGGAAATAACGCGAAAAATATGTCTGTTCAATGTTTAACTGTTTCATATCTGTTTTGAAACAGGCACTCTGTTTCAAATTACAAAGGCGCTCTGTTTAAATAAATAGAGCAACGAGTAATTATAAACAGAGTGTCTGATGTCTAGAAAATAATTCTCCAATTTATTTAAAAAATAAAACAGCAAAACAGATAAAAAAAACATGTGACATATAATAGAATTTAAAACAAGATTGGTTACATGTATATAAACGAGAATAACGAGGAACAAAGTAACAAAAAAACACAAAATCACTATATGTCTTCCTATCGTGGTGACCAAACTTGTTGCACCTAGTACACTTAATAGCCCTTGTCTTCTTGCCACTTGACAAAATACGGTGTTTTTTCGACCTGCCAGGTTGCCTACTTGTAGTGGGTGGAGCGATTTCAACATCTATGGTTGTTGCAATTTGGTCGATAATAGATGAAGGAACAGGATATATGGTAACCTCATAGCCCTTCTTCTAACTTTCAACAAAGAAATAAGGATCGATCATACTGCTTAACGGTAAAGAAAACTTCCCAATCACAACGCCGTATGCAAACAGGGAAAGTCGTTTGTCTGCCACATGCGACATGAACAAATCCTTTCTTTCACATTAACTGAAGCTGTAGGTATGAACATCATCTCAAAAAGCAGCTACGATGATTTTTTCACAGCATAAGCACGACAATTCTTGAATAAGTCATTCAGGGTGTCAAGCATACTAGGGCATAACATTTAATTCCATTCTTCAGCCTCTTTTCGACGATTGTTGAACCACTCCATCAACTTGACACGGATCTGATCCACCAACTGAGTGATCGATAATTCCCTCAGGCCCAAAAGTCAAGTATTGAACGATTCTGCTGCATTCGTCGTTATCTCCCCATAACGACACCCAACAGCAAAACTAATAGCCAACCTCTCATATGGCATTAGAGTTTTCAAAAATTCTTCGATTAGTTTGCCTTCTTTTTTCTGAAACTCTTCCATCTCCTTATAAAAATATGTGATCGTTGGGGCATATGCACATCTCTCGAAGAGCCCAACGATATAATCCTTGTATGATGCCGGCATATTAGTACCTCTGTATCTTGCCTTAAGATTATTCTCGAGATGACGAAGACAAAAGGAAAGTAGATGATCCGCAAAGACTTCAGAAAATGCCTGTAAAAGACCCAAATTACGATCTGATGCAAAATTGATCTTTCGATCAACAGGAATAACTTGTTGCAGCTTTGAAAGGAACCAACGCCAACTAGAATACGTCTCCTTATCAACCACAGCAAATCACAAAGGAAAAAGTCTTGCTTTTTATGATTAAAAAACAAAACACAAACAGTCAAAAGGGGGAACAATACACAAACAGAGCGCATGTATCAAACTTACAGAATCAATAATTTTTCCCAACGAAAAGGATACCCCTATCAGCATCCTTCCTCATTGCTCCTTATATGACTCCATTGAAATTACCTTTCAGGAATGTGCCGTCAAGAAAAAGCAACGGTCTACAATGATCGAATCCAATGATCGAAGCATTGAAAGAAACAAAGAATCTGGAAAAACGATTTGTATTGTCATCAACATCCAGCGTAATACGACTTCCATGATTAGTTCTTGTCAAAGCTTCAAAACATGGCTTCAGTTTTGCAAACGAGTCGGTTCAATCTCCACCAACGATCGTCTTTGCCTTCTGAAAGACTCTCCATGATTTCTTATACGATAAATCCAATCCATAATTGGATTGTAAATGATTGCTAACCTGGTTGCTGCCAACTTGAGGATTACGACGTACTATTTCTGTAACAGCCTCAACACTCCATTCTGACTTTATATTCTTCACATATCGCTCCGAAAAAACCAATTGCCTGCACGTGTGAGTATTATTCAGTTTCTTGATGTAAAAACATTTATTGTATGCATTAACGAACCATTCACAACCATTCTCTTTGAAAGCACAGACCGCACAAACTCTCTCCTTCCCATTCCTCTTTATAATATATCGAAATCTGACCTCAGTCGCATATAGCGCAAGAGATTTCCTAAAATGTTGCACACCACCATGGAAAGCATGGCCTACATTCTGAATAAGATTAGACCGGTTCGAAGAACACAATGTTTGTTGCATATTGCTCGACATACTGCCTTCCAATCGAAGCAATGATTCAGGCACAACATTGCCAGGAAAAACATCATTGAATACATCCTGATCAACAAAACATTCTGTACCAGTAGCGGAGGATTCCAACAAATCAGATTCAATAAGGCGCTTTGTTTCAGATAATTGACGCTCTGTTTGATTCAACGAAGCAAAGTAATTGCTCTGTCTCTCTATTTCATACAACTACCGCTCTGTTTGACTGCCATGATCAAAAAAGAGATTACAACCATCAATCTCTGATACATTGCTATTACACTCGATAATTACATTAATTCTACCTAAATCAAGACATTTTGACACATCAAACAACGTCATGAAGTCCTCCTCATCCCTCAATAAGCATCGCTCATGTTCGCGGATCGAATAAAACAAATTCAATTCATGTCCGTATGCGATTTGTAATCGATCTCGTACCTTATCAACAAAATCTTCAAAATCGAGTTTTGAATCACAAACAAACGATCTCGAAATCACACCGAACCTACAAATCAAAATCATTTTGTTCTCCAAAAAAAATGCGATCCAATGATGATGTCAATACCAATGCAATCAGAACCTTGAACGATAAAAATGATGAGAATCGATGAGGATGGCTATGAGAATGGATCTGCATAATGTTACAAAGACAAAGGAGGAAACAACGATGTCGGATATGAAAAACACAGCGCGATTTTCGTGAAATTTGAAAAATTATATGTTCTTAAAAATAAAATCACGCGTGTATGATTTTATGAATATTATACAGAACTGTATGTTGGGGTCATTTTTCGGAAAAGTAAAATCCGTTCAATCCAACCAAATGGATGAAATCATGAAATCACAGTTGATTGCTTTGTTCCTTCGAAATGTAGTGCTTTCAGTGTCAGAATTACGGCGTACATTTCAACATCAATTTGTACTCCTAGACTACACTCCAGTAACCATGAAGTCATCTCAGGAAGGAATCAGCTCTTCTTCATAGCACATCTCCCCCGCTGCTTTTGGCCTATTGCTTGTAGCACGCAGGTAATGGTCGCCCGGAGCTGCTCTTTCTCACTATTGGCTGCTGAACTACATGCTGCTGCTCATCAGCATTTTTAGCCCTTGCTTTCCGAGACTGCAGAACTGATAATTGCTATTGAGCTCCGACATTTGGTTGTTCAATTAAGCTCCACAACAGCTGCATCTTTGACATTTGCTTGTATAAACTTCATTCCTGGATTTATTGATAGAGATAGCCAGACAACCAGAGTGAACAAAATCACATATTTCCCATATGATTTACATTCTCACGCATACACCTTAGAATCATCCACAGGATGCAACGTTGTTTCAGATACAAGCTCCTCGGAGCTTTGAGCCTCCTGTCAACTAATTGATTAATAAACAGAAAACAAATATGAACAAATTACACTGTTGAAGAGATTAGTCTATCCCTAAATACAAGTCAAGGCAACACAAAAATTCCATCACAAACCTGTTCAAGCATTGCCTCTTGAGCTTCTTCTGCACTCTACACACGCCTTGCAAAAGTAAGCAGTGATCGCCTTTAACTTTCCGTTCAAGAAATTCTTCTCCACCTCCAGTAACCACGGAGAGCTCACGGACAGAGCTAACTCTGCCAACTGGTTTATATCGACGTTCCTGGGCAGGAACATAACAATCTTCGATGTAATATTTTTGAAAGTATTAAAGAGATATCTGCCATCATGGGGCTTCAGCATGGTTATATCATATCTCTTCGATTTAGAATAATCAGGTCCTCCCCAAGGAGGCGACAGGAAGACCACGTCGGCTTTGAACTTCGAAGCCAATTCAAAAGAGTCTCCTGTAATGAAATCAATTCTGTCCTCCACCCCATAGATGCTGGCATTGTGCCGGGCATACTCAATCTTCTGTGGATCGATGTCAATCGCAATAACATGTTTGTTTTTCCTAGCAAACTGGATAGCATTACCACCAACTCCAGCAAAGGCATCGATTATAACTCGGCCACCACAGCGGGATGCATGATGCTCTGCTATCCGTTCCGGAGTGACGGAAAACCAACCCTCTCCATCCATTTGCACCCCCTCATCAAATCTGGAAAACAAATCATATCTTTGGCCCCAATATTTTGCTATATTAACATCCATGCTTGTGTTATTACACCGAACCAGATATTCTGCATCTTTCTTAAGAGACTTGCTCTTCCTCGAACAGGACTTTCTCACCTTATTTTGTCTACCAATCGGAATAGGTTCACTATCAGCATCCAGCTCAACTTTGATAAAGATTGAGTCATTTGACTCCATAGGAGTGACAAAGTCTGGAGCGGAAGATATAAGCTGCAACCTTCCGTCTTGCAGCACAGAATCATCCCCAGAGACACGGTATACTGTTTCACTGCTAGATGGAACTGAATCAGCATCCCCATGGATTTCATCTACAATGTTGCCTTCTCCTTCAGATGTGGTTTCCTCAAGCAAGTAAGATGAAATTGATAAAACATCGTCATTAATAGGAACTGCAAGGTTGGAACTACTACTCGCTTCATGAGACTCAATGTCTTCCATACCGAAAGGCTCACACTTAATGAACCCTGTACTGATGTTAGAAATGATGTACTTCATGCAAGATGAATCCTGAACCAATTCCAACTCCCCTGAGTTCCCACTGTTGTCAAAAGTTTCATAACTAAGCCCATCAGAAGAACATTCAGTAAAAGCAAAGGATGATGGCTGCTCAGTCACCATGCTAGAGCCAGACTCCTCGTAGACAGCACCTACAAGCACATTTTTGGGATCAGCATGATCCATTAATCTACTATTCACTGTCTCGCCATAGCCCATGCCTTTATGAAGCCGATAATCTTCTGTATCTCTGTCTCCCAAGCATATGTTGGAAGCAGCAGCTTCATCAACTTCGAAACTGCAGCCTAATAACCAACAATAAAAAGGCAGTCAGCATCACACCAGGGAAAACATAATGCATAAATAAGTTATGAGTAGTGTATAGGCTCTCACTCGTGGTTGTGAAAATTTTCTCTTCAGTGAGTGACGGTGTCAACTCATTGATCTCAAATGAAGAATGACAATAAGTGGGTTTATCATCGGTAGCCAAATCAATGCTTGGGTTTACATGAGACGCTTCATGAAAGGAGTTACCTTCCTCTATCGATCTACTCGATTCCAGCACTTTGTCTTTGAACTTCTCTAGTTTGGTCTGATTTTTCAAGACCCCGCTTCTTCTTTCCCTTTTTGTGGCTGTAGTCCTCTGCTCCACAGAGGAATATATCAATAATGTCAACGTTCCAAGTTGTAATATACGAAGCTTTTAAAGTGGGTAGTTTGAGGTGAGTTGAAAATGGTTAAGAACACAACTATAGGGTTCTTGTCAACCAAATCAAAAAGGAAGAGGAAAACTAAAAAAAGAAAAACAAAAACAGAAAAAGGAGGATGCAAAGCATTCTTAAGCAATAATTGGGATTGCATTCATGCAGCTTCCATGAAGCAGAGTATACACCAGTTTCACTATAAGTATGATCAAGAAGCAGTGAGGTTGAAAAAAAGAACTTGCTAACTTTATCCATGATTCAACTACGGACTTTAATATTACAATGACCAATCAAAGTAGGATGGCATATACAGAGCATGTCATGTTCCTCTACATTGATGGGAAAAATAAATCTCAAACATATAAAGATGATCTTACTTTTTTTCTGGAACAAAATGAGGTTGGAAGCCCAAGGTCCATCATCTGCTGGGCAAGATCTGCATCCTCATGCGATGTTGCATTTTCATCTGATCACACATAAACATAAACGATTAAACAGCTGAACTAACGATAACACTATTGTTATTATTTGTCTTAAGAAAACCACTCTTCTATACTAATCACAATTCAATATGCAATCAAGCACATAATCACGTAATATCAAATTACTGGTCAAGATTAAGTAGAAGGCAAAGGTAACGACCCAGTTAATCTGTCAAGTACAGGATCTGGAGAGGACAACATGTGCGCAGACCACATGGTTAAAGAGAGGGTTACTTTATCACTAAGCTATCCCTCCTTTACCAAATTGCCGAACCCCCAGGTAAAGTTAAAGTAGCTACACAAACTCATCTGCACACAGCACACCCCTTTAGTTATGCCATGACGTATAGTCGTATACCATCATTGTAAATTATAAGGAATTATATTAATTGTTCTAGGGGTTTCAAACAGGGAGAATTAATCAAATACACCCAACGGTTCCAGTTATCGCTATTTGACAGGATGACACTACTGCTATTCAATAACATCACAAACTATTCATTCTTGTAAAACATTTCAAAAGAATTCTTCAATCCCCCCAAACTCCCAAAGCCAAGTTGCTGAAAATACATGCACAAACAAACAAACAAAAAAGACGAGACGACACTAACCAGCAGCAGCATTTCTCTTGCTCGAAACAGGAATTGAACTTCCCCTTATGCCTTTTTCACCATGATCTCCATTACCTACATTGTCCTCCTCCTCAACATCATCGTCATGATACTTGAATCTCTTCAATTCCAAAACCACAATCGATTAATTTTCATTCCAACTCAACCGTATAACAAAGCAACGACAAAATCATATTAATCAAACAACGCAACAGAATCGGTAATCATTTCATACCACGTGCTTCGCATCATCGGGAAAAGCAGCTTTACTAATCTCTGTTGTCGTTGTGGTACCATCGTCCCTGCACCGATAGTAAAAAAGAAAAGAAAAAGCATCAGCACAAGAAGAGGCAACTCGACAAAAAGGGAGAAGAGAAGGGAAGGGAAGAGAGTGGAAGAGCAAACCAGATGAAGACTTGAGTGAGCTTGAAGAGAGAGCCGAGGGCTCTGATTGCCGCTGATGCTGCTGCTGGTTCATTATCTTCATCGTCCACTTGAAAGGCGCTGCCTGTCCCCATCTTTGAGATGCTTCGGAGCTCGCCTATCCAGGCTAGGGTTTTGACAAGTTCATGTTTTCGCCTTTTTGAAACGATTTGATTAGATATTTATGGGTTGAATTTTAACTAAATTTGATTAAAAAAATATATTTTTAATGATAATGAGATTTATTAGCAATTATAAGAGAATATAGTAGCTATATTATCCTGCTATCTATCTTAATTTTCACATTTCTGAATCATTAGTTTAATTATTCAACCTTTTAAACACACCTCCCCTCCAACTCCTAGAGTGGTTACAACCTTAACTTAGTTTAATTGATAAGTTTCAACTTTCTCTGTGGGTTCGACCCTACTTCCACTACTACATTTAATTCTATATTTATAGAGTGAAGTGGATGCTCTTAAATGTTAATTTGGCGTGTAAACGACATGACGCATCACATATATCGATCATCTCTCGCATCGGAGGAGACTATTCTCACATGTGTCATTAGCTTCTTGGTTTGGTTCCTATTGGGATGTTGAAATTGACTTGTACGATATCATGGCTTGCCACTCACTTCAGCGATTTACCTGCGAATACCAACACGTTGACTGCCGTTCGATATGCATGAGCTTACATTTTGCATTTGCTCGGTTCCCAGATCTTTTCAGAAGACACCGGCATCAAGGTCCCACTCATGTTTCTTCATGTGCTTGCTCATTGGAGTTAGATCTCCAGCTCTTCTTCGGGCAGTGCTATCCTGTCCTACTTATACAAAACATCTATGTCGGTGTTCATAGCCACTACATCTGAGGATGGTCACAGACCGAGGTTTGATGGATGTACTATCCTTCTGTCGCTGTAGGAATGGGATGGGGTACCAATGCTGAGATCGGACGACATTTCAGATCCACCTACTCTTGTTTTTACATTCCCGCTCAGTATCAAGTAACTATTTCTTGTGTTTAGTTTACGTAAGTGAGACAACGTTTCAATTCATAATGGTTTTTTTTATTCAAACTTGTATTTTCTTCGTATGTAGGTGGTCCAACATCAGGGGTAAACACTTGATGCCCCATTCGAGCTCTACTCTTGGACATTATCGATCATTGTTGAATAGATTAGAGGATTTTATTGAGAGCCGTATATTGAGAATAGATTAGAGGACATGCCTGAGGTGTTTACAGATGAGAGTGAGAGACTCATTTGGTTTTCATATATTCCACTCATCATGTTTGTCATATTCGAGTATGATGCGTGCCGTCGCAAACACGTCAAATTAATATTTATAAGCACCCACTTCACTCTATAAATATGAGTTTAAAATG
>JAOVYX010019577.1:0-47548 GCA_035668315.1 Drosera spatulata | reverse complement strand
AATCTGTCTTGTCAGGATCGTTGCAGGTAACCCTGATTCTCTTCAACATTGTTGTTTTATAGTACCGATATGGAAATTTTGAGATGAGAAGAAGAAACCATGAAAGGAGACCAAGGATTGACTCTGATGCAGGAAACTTATCTTTATTGGGGAAGTTGAGTAAAAGATTTAATTTGGAATAAAATCTGTTATAGGAGTAATTGATGGTAAATTGTTGTGACCTGAACCATTAATTGATTTGGATATTCATGTGATATGGAATTTTAATACGGTGGGTTTCCGTGTTAATTCTTTCCTAAAATTTATTTTTAGATGAACATGAAGTACAAATCTTTGGTTTTAAAAAATTTCATTGGGCTTGCCTACAGCTATCAAAATTTTAAAAACGCTATGGACCATTAAGATGGAATGCACAACCATTAAGATACAAATACAATACACCTAAAACAAAGCGCTGTTTGTTGTCTAACCATGTAAACATAATCACATTGACGGCATCAAATACAGATTTATCTTCGTGTTTTTTTTTTTTCGTCTCATAATACCATTTGATTATGTGTATTGATCCAGATTAACTTTGATTATAATTGTAAAATAATTGAATAATATTAATTTTTTCAAAGGATAAAGATGATAAAAAAATCGAACATTATCTAACACATAATATATTTTAAATATAATAATATTATAAAGATTATAAGATGAGAATAACACTTAATTCCAAACTTATACCACCGAAATTTACTCCCCATCACAAACACCCCAAATAAAAAAACCACACCTCTACCTCGTTCCATTACCTCACCTGCTACTCATCTCAACCCACACACCTCATTCAATATCAATATCAATATGCCACATCATTCTTTTACACGTTGAAAATAAAATAAAAATATTTTTCTTATTTCAAAAGGAGTGTAATTTTTTTTATGACACATGAGATAGAAGTTTTGATCGATATTATAAAATGATCAAATTTTATTTTATTTGAAAAAATATCATCAAATATTAATGATAATAAACAACATGTATTATAACTATAAATCGTTAAAAAATTTAAATCGTATCATTTAAATAAGTAACGAAATTCCTTAAATTACGTGTTAAATAATATAAAAAAATATTACAATAATTATGAAATGCAGGTAGTAGTGTGCAATGGAAATCAATAGACAATGAAGTGCATATTAAAACAAAATTAAAATTACTATATATAAAAGTAAATAATAATAAATAAAAATATTATGAGAATCAATAGACAATGTATATTTTTGATGTAATATATATGTATATATACCAATTTCTTTTACTAATTGTATGCATCAATTTAAAATAATAATATAACAAATATAACGAATAATAATAAAAATAGATATTAAACCATGCCCATCTTGTCATTTTTTATAGATTTATTTTTTCAGATTTCCTCGTCTTTTTTAAATTTTTGACATAATTTTATTAAAAATAAAAATGTTTTCTAATACATAAAATTTGTTCAATAACAAACACAAACTAGATGCTATAGTTTACATAAAAATATTTGCACATATTTGATAGATAGCGTTTTGGACATTTAAAATATGTACATATTTGCTATAATTTTTTTATTTGTTATATAAAATAAAAATTATGAACATATAAAGTTAGGGATGAAACAAAGAAAAAAGAAAAATATATAAGGATAATTTTGTTATAATGAAAAAATAAGTAGGATATGTATTTTTTTTAGGGGATGATTAGTACTCCTCTTCCGCAAATCTCAGTTGAAAATTACTCACTCAGTCTTATATATTACAAAATTTATAATATTTATTTTTGATATATAAATTTAGATATATTTTTTTCTCTTTTAATTTTAATTTTCAATTATATTTATTTTTTTAATTCCTAATCATACATTATTATTTCAAAAATAAAAACGACTAATGGAAGCAATAGTAGAAGTTATCCATTAGCAAACATGAGCCAAATCTCAATATTTTGAAAAAAAAACAAAAACAAAATAATAAATTTATCTATTTTTTAATTTATTATGATTGCTAATTGAAAATTTCTTCTTCTTTTTTTTCGAAATAAAAATTTGACCAAACAATGCAAACGAACCGAGGAAGTAAAACAAACAACAAACCCTAATCATCTGGGAAACCAAATAACTCAGAAAGGCGATTTTGGGTAGCAATTCCAACACCCATGACCCAGGCAGCCTTCAGCCATGGCTGATTTTTCCAATTCAGCCGTGTGGGCTGCTCAATTTCGAGGGAAAAATGGTTTTTGAGGGAAAAACGATAATGGGTTTCGATTCAACTAATCAGAAACAGAATCAGATGCCATTTGCGGGATCAAGAGGTCCGCTGATGATGTTGGTGTTGTTGATTCAAATGGTTTCATCGAGGCCAGTGATTTTGAGATCAAGAGGAAGCATCCTGGTGTTAGGCTGAGAAAAAATGGCAACTGGAGTGTGGAAGTCAGAGTTCCTGCTGCTATTTCTTTGAAACGAAAGTTATATTTGGGAACTTATGATACTTTCGAGGAGGCTGTTGATGGCTTCAACAAGAAAGGCTCGAGGTCGACTTGTTGAAGGGAAAAAGATTGAAGGCTTGTTCGGATGATTCCGTGGTAGGCAAGACTTCTACGACTTTTGATGTCAATGGGCATGAGCGATTGAATAGTGCTGCCAATGTGGGTCATTCGAGGGTTCAGGCAGAGTATAATGCAATGGTTCGGGATACTTGCGAGGCTCAAGATCATCTCAATGTGCATGAAAGCGAACCCTGTAATGAGAACGAGCCTCCGAAGGGTGATGAGAATGAGTGTGAGATCAGTTGTGTTGACATGGGCGCTTTGGAGGTTCAAGAACCAAGTGATGAGGTTGTTGTAGATGCTTCGAAGGACTTGGATGTTGATGGGAATGAGTGTTGGAGGATTTATTACGACAATGGAGAACAGGGAAGACCCGCTTCAAGAGTTGAATGTGTTGATGGTAGTGATATCGGGATCAAGAAGAAGCACCGTGGTGTTAGAATGAGAAAAAACTGCAAGTGGAGTGTGAAGATCAGTGTTCCGGTTTCTATTTGTCCGAGAAAGAAGTTGTACCTAGGGACTTTCAATATTTTTGAGGAGGCTGCTGATGCATTTGACAAGAAGAGGCTCGAGGTCAACTTCTTGATAGGGAAAAGATTCAGGGTTACATCAGACGATTCCGTGGTTGACAAGACTTTGAAGGCTTCTGATGTTAATGGGGATCAGCACTTGAATAGTGGTACAAATCTGGGTAATTCGTTGATGCAGGCGGATAGTGATGAGATGGTTTTGGATATTTGTGAGGCTCAGGATCGTGTTAATTTGCATGACAGTGATTACTCGAATTTGGCTTTGAAGGGTATTGAGAATGAGGGTGAGATCAATTGTGCCGACATGGGTGCTTTGGAGGTTCAAGATGCTAGTGATGCAGTTGTCGTGAGTGCCTTGAAAGACTTTGGATTTCGATAGGAGTGGGTGTGAGGGGATTAATGTCAGCAATGGCGAACCTGGAAGACCCGCTTTGAGAGCTGAATGTGTTGATGGAGGGGATTCTAATATCAGGAAGAAGCATCGCGGTGTTAGGAAGAGAAAAAATGGCAACTGGAGTGTGAAGGTCAGTGCTCCGACTTCTATTTTTGGGAGGAAGTTGTATCTAGGGACTTTTGATATACTTTTGAAGAGGCTGTTGATGCCTATAACAAGAAGAGGCTTGAGGTCAACTTGTTAAGAGGAAAAAGATTGAGGTTCCTTCGGATGATTCCAAGGTTGGCAAGAGTAAGAAAGCTTTTGATGTCAATGGGCTTGATAGCCTGAATAGGGCAGCCAATGTTGGTGATTCAAGAGCTCCCGCAGATGATAATGCAAGGGTTTTGGATACTGGTAAGGCTCAGGAGCAAGTCAACGCACGTGAAAGTGATCGCTTTCATGAGAATGAGGCTCTAAAGGGTGATGAATATGAGGGTGAGATCAGTTGTGTTGACATGGGTGATTGTGAAGTAGCCAGCGACGCAGTTGTTGTGGATGCTTCAAAAGACTTGGATATCAACGGGAGTGAGTGTGAGGTGAACTATGTCGGCCATGGAGAACGACGAAGACCGGCTTCAAGAGCCCAATATGTTGATGGCGATGATTTCATGATCAGGAAGAAGCATAGTGGTGTTAGGATGAGGAAAAATGGCAAGTGGAGTGTGGAGGTCAGTGTTCCGGCTTCTGTTTTTCTGAAGAAAAAGTTGTATCTAGGGACTTTTAATACGTTCAAAGAGGCTGTTGATGCCTTTAACAGGAAGAGGCTCGAGGTCAGCTTGTTAACCGGCAGAAGATCGAAGCTTCCTGCCAGTGGTTCCGTGGTTGCAGAGACTTCTGAGGATTTCCATATCAGTGAGGATGAGCGTGTTGCCAGCGGCGCCAATGTGAATAACTGGAGGATTCCTGGTTATTGTGATGTGAGTAATTTGAATGCGAATGTGCGTAAGAGTGAGGGAAATGCTGCCTATTCTGGAGGGCAAGGGACATCCAGTTCTTCAGATGCTTCCGAGTCATTCCCTAATGTTGAAGTCATTGACGTATATGGGCGGTTGTTGCCGGAGTATAGTTGGTTGGATGAGGAACTACGGTTCTGCAAATACGAGGAAGAAGAGGAACACAACATCATCACAGGCACACCAGGTCGCCATCATGAGTTCGATTGGTATGACCAGTCCTTGTACGAATCGAAGCCTCATCGCGTAGAAGGAGAATTTTTGTGATTTGCAGTGCAGATCAATTGCGTGCTGAAACCCCTCCAAAGAGTTTCCTGACTGGTCACGGAAATATTTGTTCTCAATGCGTCTCGAGTCTTTTGCGTTGGAGATAGTAAGTCTGCAGCATTCCTTGTATTGTTTGTGGATATGTTTAGTAGCAACGACCATCAGGCCTTGTAGGGCGACATTTTTTAAGGATACGTTTAGCAGCTTTCCTGGATCATGGTGTCTAGCTGAGTAAATTTTTGAAGGATGAGGCATAAATGATTGGATGGTCTTCATATTTATGTACGACTCTTATCTGCAAACCCACGCACATCAGTATAACTTTTTGTTCGTTTTACGGACAAAGGATTGCCAGGTAAGGAAGAAATATGTGCTTAAGGCAACGACATAAGTGAACTTCCGATTCATGTAAGCCATTGTTTTATCATAAGCAGCAGATAAAAAGGCAAGACAAACCCAAAGAAAGGGCAGAGCTATGAGCTTGACCTTTGTATTCGCTGTATTTTAGCAGCAGCGGAAAACCAACTCCTAGGATGCACATACCTGGTGTCAAGTGCAATAGAGCAGCATATGACTACATAACAATGGACATGGTGATGCTTTAGCAGGACTGCTGGACAAGGCGAAACAGTTGAATCAAATCAGAGCTTGACCTTCTCTAACAAACTTCTGATGCAAATCTTCGGGCTTTTGATACAGACAACCATTTTACCTATGTCAGTCAGTCGCCTGCAGAAACAAATCAAGCATTTGATGAGTAGATAAATCATCAGCACATAGATGAGAGTCATAACGCTCATATAGTTTAGAGGCCAATTACTCATCAACACGCGCCGTAATTCTCCTAAATTTTCTTGTTTTTAAATGAGCAACAAGGATACGTAGCCCGAGCTTGTACCAAGCACATTGCAGGCCACCAGTTAACAGCAACCCAATAATTGGCTACTGATATAACTTTCCAGTGTTAATGTGTAGCATACTGTTCTCGAAATTGAAATGCATTGCCAGTACTCATAGTGCCTCTAAGTTCAGAAGTATGCCACCTAAGTTCTAGGTTAATTAAGGAAGAATTCCGGCCTGTGACCAAAGTCTCTAGTCTTCGATAATAAAACGAAGTAAATAAACATGTTTTGTTCTACCATCGAAGCACTAGGTGGGCATGACTACTATCTACATGCTAGTATAATGTTTCAGGCAAAACGTGCGCTAAACCACCGCATAAAATACAAATCAGTGGTTCTACTTCGGCATAGGGATCATCTCATTCTTTTAAGAATCGACATCATCATGGTAGCATTTTTATTGAAAATATTCAACTATTGACCAAGAGGCGAATGGAAAATACGCAGCACCGTCATGGTATCAAGTTCATAGTATCACGAGAAATTTGGAAAGCCTATTTCATACTCTCCTGAGAATAAATTTGAGGACCCAAAAACATTTGAAAAGACATTTGACTAACCTCAAGCTAAGCTAAGCTAAGTTTGAAAATCTCTCAATTTACACACAATTTTTATACCCTCTGTCTCCAAATATCTCTACTCCTCCTCCTAATATCCCATGTACTGTAAATCTTTAAATACCCCTCCATTTTGTTCAAACTTTCATCCAACTTGCATGCTAAGTACTTATCATTGCCTGCCTTGTCTCCTCATAGTTTCGCATCACTTAAGCCGCAAAAAATGGCCAATCACGTTTGCAGTAGCATTGTCGCGATAGTAGCCATTAGCATCTTAGTGCAAGCTTTGCTCCGTCTACCTATGATCGAACAACTGCTAGATCTATGGAGCTCTCTTCGTCCTAATCTCCCTTACATCACACCCGTCTCGATGATCATAGCATTCTTTGCCACGGTCTACTACATGTCAAGGCCTAGAAAAGTGTACCTGGTCGACTATGCTTGTTACTTGCCTCCTGCGTCGTACCAGATGACATTGCCCACCTTTGTGGAGCAAAATGCAATGCTCATGGGAGATAACAAGGAGGCCGCGGACTTCGTGAGGAAGATTGTCCAAAGGTCAGGGCTCGGCCCCAATACCCATCTCCCTCCAGCCCTCCATCGCACTCCACCAAACGCTACATTGAATGACAGCATAGTGGAAGCTCAGACCACCATCTTCACCACCATGGATGCATTATTCGAGAAGACGAGGTTGAAGCCAAAGGATGTGGACATACTAGTAGTCAATAGTTGCATCTTTTGTCCAACTCCCTCATTGTCTGCCATGGTCGTAAACAAGTACAAGATGAGGGCTGATATCAAGAGCTTCAATCTAGGAGGAATGGGTTGCAGTGCAGGGCTGATATCAATCAGCTTAGTACGTGACCTTCTTCAGGCTCATCCCAACTCGAATGCAGTAGTCATCAGCACAGAGATCTTGTCTCATGGCGAGTATCACGGCACAGAAAGGTCAATGCTTCTTCCCAATTGCCTCTTCCGTGTTGGTGGGGCAGCTATCTTCTTGTCCAACAAGAGGAAGGAAGGGAAGAGAGCAAAGTATAGCCTCTTGCATCTGGTGAGAACCCACAAAGGAGCAGATGATCGTGCTTTCAACTGCATCAGGCAGATGGAAGATGCACAAGGAATTGTCGGTGTCTCGCTGTCCAAGGAGCTAACATCCATCGCAGGAGACGCCCTGAAGACAAACATAACTAACCTGGCACCACTTGTTCTCCCTACCTCGGAGCAGCTGAGATTCGCACTCACCTTTGTTGGCAGGAAGTTCATCAACCCCAAGTGGAGGCCATACATTCCAGACTTCAAGAAAGCATTCGAGCACTTCTGCATCCATGCTGGAGGGCGTGCAGTGATCACCGAGATGCAAAAGGGCCTGAAACTGACGGACGAGCAAGTTGAAGGGTCAAGGATGGCTCTACACAGGTTCGGAAACACATCTTCGTCATGCCTGTGGTATGTGTTGAGCTACAGTGAGGCCAAAGGCAGGATGAAGAAAGGAGACAGAGTATGGCAGATTGGTCTAGGAAGCGGGTTCAAGTGCAACAGTGCAGTGTGGAAGTGCCTGAGAACCATCGATACACCAGTTGATGGACCGTGGGCGAAATGCATCGGCAGCTACCCCGTCGATATCCCTGAATACATCCAACTATAAAGATGTCAGCAGATCAACAGCAGCGTTTATAAACTCGTAATGAAGTAGAAATCCTATCAAAATTTTATCATAAGTTAAAGCAATATGAGACCAATTCTTAATTCATTATTAAATTTCTACAGTATACTTACAAAATTGTTGGAAGGTGCCTCTAGTTCCATTAATACATCAGCTGTTATGCTTTATGTATAATTTATAACACACACTTAGGTCACTTAACAAGACAGAAACAGACATCAAAGACCTGAACAAATGAAGAATAAACTTCGGATCAGCACGACACCCGCAAAATAGCCTGGCATCACCATGATTCCAAATACTCAAACCAGGAACGCCATCACATCGAGCGAACTCCAGACATGCCATCTACAACCAGACATCATCATGAATTCGAACAACACTGAACACCATGGTCACCGCGTATAGCATAAATCCAACACCATCCGGAAGGATCAACACAAACACCTGCTTAATATTCAAAAGCAACGAAAAACTAGAATCAGGAGAGCCTCGAACAATCTACATTCCAAACCAACACCCAGCAGACCCTCAAGCAGGCGAATACCCTTTTCAACTCTGAATGGCTCTATAAAATACGATACAAGGTGTAAATAACATCATGAGAGGAATCCTACTTAACGAATAATATTTTTAAAAATGTACTGAATGTCTAAAATGAATCTCGGTTAGGAAAATCCAATCAATGCCTAAACAGCAACATTGAATAGGTCAATCAGAGCCACTCTTTGTTGAATATATAAAACCCACATCAAACAGAGGAATTCATCACAACTGCACAAAGATCATGCACTTGTTATCTATTGACTTTGAGTAGGAATATCGGAGATTTAATATGGTATCGAAACCCAACAGGCCAAATAGCCTAACCCTCACGTCCATGACCAATGACTCAAATAAACTCGAGCTACCCAATTTACACATCCAAGCTTCAGGTCCCATAAAGGCATTCGCATAGGAGAGAAGTATTGAGAATAGTAAACTCACATAGTGTACAGAGAACATCACAAATAAATTTAGCAAAATTTATGACGACTAGACTTTTGCCAAAATTTAACACATGTTTTAACAAATTTTGTTCTCCATTGCACAACAGTAAGATAAAAATTCCTATGACGTACGACAAAGCCCAAACTATAATGGATATTACGCAGTAAATTTTGAGAAAATATTAGCCAACGTTTGCCTGGACATGGTTGTAATCATATCCGGATGGAGGGAGCATATTGCCCAAGGCAGTCTTGAATGTAATTATAATTACCCCCTCATATTAGTCAGCAATGTTTAGCGTTGATAGCAGTAGTATCGAGACTACAGGAATTACTAGTGTAGGGTTGCAATGCTAACGATGCGCGGATCGGATTATGAGACAAAGCGACAATGGTTGGATCAAGTCTCTTGCCTAGATAGATATTCAAACATGGTCATAGAATAAACCAAGTAGCTATTCTCCTAGAGCCTAAGAGGTCCTTACAAATACATCGAAAATTTATACATGTGATGTAAATATACTGATAAACATTAGTATGCTAGCATATGATTCGACAATGTATGATTTAAGAATGAAAAATAAAGGCTTTTGCTTCTTAGCACAAGCCTAATACTATTAGTAAACTCCAACCACAAACATGCTACCATCTATTTCTCACAGGAAGTGATGAAGATCAGTGCAGTGTCATGTTTAACCACAAGCATGCTAAACATTCAGGCTGCAAATGTCACGTTCATCCCAAATCCCAATACCATTCATATCGAAATTTCCTCACAAAAAAGAAAAACATTACACCAGTATGTTTGGTTCAGTTTTCAGTTTTTTTTTTTTTCAAGGAAAAAAGACACGCAAGTTATTTAGCTAAAAAGCTCCAGATAAATTGCATATTGACTCATTAATAAACTCGCAGTAAAGCCTTAGAAGTGCTGAAGAGTCGATAGAGTAGAAGTGGTCACATTCCTACAAAACTAGGCAAAAGAAGATTATATTCTTAAATCGACCACGAAAGCTAATTTCCCCCTTTGGTAGTCTACAAATTCAACGACCTCGTCGATGTTCATTTCCATCCTCTTATGTAATTAGGTCACGTTCTCCGAAGTGCAGGACCAGAAATAATTTGGAATAAGAACAAAAATCGACAAGTGAATCCTTTGAATACCAGCTCCTATATAAGTTTCCCATATCATCTCAAGCAAACACAAACCTTGCAAACTATTCTGAGATCTAACCAAAAGCCTTTCTGGTTTCTCGCCTAATACGATCAAGGTCTTTTTTCACTCACTCGCCACACCATGTCACCAAAAGCTTTTTCATTCATCCTTGTTTTGATCACAACTTGCATCATGGTGCAACCTCTTCATCTAAGTCTCAACAACCTCCTTCGACTATGGGAGACTCTCCAACTTAACTACACCTACATCTTTCCAATTGGTTTGATAATCGTTGTTCTTGCAACAGTCTACTACATGTCAAGGCCTCGAAAAGTGTACCTGGTGGACTATTCCTGCTACAAGCCTCCTCAGTCCTATGAGATGCCCTTGGCCACCTTTGTAGAGAAGAATAAGCCGTTCCTCGGAGACAAAAAAGAAGCTGTAGAGTTTGTGAGGAAGGTTGTTGAGAGGTCGGGCCTCGGCCAGAGGACCCATTTCCCTCCATGCTTTAATCGTATTCCAGCTAGGGCGACACTGGAAGACTGCCATGAGGAAGCACGGAATACGATGTTTGGCTCTTTGGACTCTCTGTTCAAGCAAACAGGGCTAAGTCCCAAGGATGTAGACATTCTTGCCGTGAATTGCAGCATCTTTTGCCCGACCCCTTCACTGTCTGCCACCATTGTTAACAAGTATAAGATGAGGAGTGACATCAAGAGCTTCAACTTGGGAGGAATGGGTTGCAGTGCTGGTCTGATATCGATTGACCTAGCAAGGGATCTCCTCCAAGCTCATCCAAACTCAAACGCAGTCGTTGTTAGCATTGAGGTCATCTCATCGTGCATGTACAGCGGCTCGGAGAGAGCGATGCTTCTTCCAAGCTGCCTCTTCCGTGTGGGTGGTGCCGCCATCTTCTTGTCCAATAAAAGGAAGGAAAAGAAGAGGGCCAAGTACAGCCTCATGCACCTAGTGAGAACCCACAAGGGAGCGGATGATCGTGCCTACAACTGCATCAAGCAGATGGAAGACTCTGAAGGCATAGTGGGTGTTTCACTCTCCAAAGAGCTAACTGCTATTGCAGGAGATGCCCTCAAAACCAACATCACCAGCCTCGCACCACTAGTCCTCCCGGCATCAGAACAACTCAAATTCGCCCTTGCGTTCATTGGCAAGAAATTCATCAATCCTAAGTGGAAGCCATATGTACCAGACTTCAAGAAGGCATTCGACCACTTCTGCATTCATGCAGGCGGGAGAGCTGTGATAAACGAGATGCAGAAAGCCCTGAAGCTAACAGATGAGCATGTTGAAGGCTCAAGGATGGCCCTGCATAGGTTCGGAAACACATCATCATCATGCCTATGGTATGTGTTAAGCTACGGTGAGGCCAAGGGCAGAATGAAGAAAGGAGACATAGTTTGGCAGATTGGGTTGGGGAGCGGGTTCAAGTGCAACAGTGCAGTATGGAAATGCCTGAGGACCGTCAAGACACCAGTCGGCGGGCCATGGAACAACTGCATCGATAGCTACCCAGTTGATATTCCCCAATAACCTCCCTGGACTATTTACTTAATTCTTAGATCATTTTTGGTAGTTTCAATTCAAGTTCAATTATATTCTTTTTTTTTTTTTAGAAGTTCCCTTTGGCAGAGGAAAGGCAATTTCTAACTAGCTATATGTACTCGGATGCTAAATGTTTTTGCAATGTACAACAGAAGCATTAAGCTAGCCAGCTATCCAATAAAAATAATAATGTTTGAAACATATATGACCATGTCTCCGAACTTGACAAGAAAAATATCTAGAATGTATTCTACAGACTTCTATTCACATAGTAACATCAGAGTCTCAAAATCTCCTCCTCTGTCATTCCTCTCAGCACTTGCAGAACAACAAACTGAAAATCTTCTCTCCGACGAATCCAGGTTATTCATTTCAGAATTAGAATCACATCATTACGAGTTGAGCAAATCAAAGAAAATCAAATGTCGAATGGACCAGCATATCCAACAGAAAAATATATCAGACAAAACAATATATCAGGGATATAGGAGATATAAGTTGCTATCTGTATAGAGAGAGCTGGGTAAATGCATTTATTTAAGTGATGAACTTGGAAAAGCCTTGCCTTGCAACCTTTGGGTGTATGCCTTTCTAATTAGCCAAAGCTAATGGACATAATATACATGGATTCTTCCGGGTAAGAGAAATAACTGGTAACTGATAGTATTTGAACTCCAACAGCATGAACATGACTCAACTATTTTGTATTTTGCATGATAAATAACACTAAATCGCTTGATTCTTATTCATCTAACACTCTACTTTTATTTTACAACTGGTTAAGCATTATTATGCTTAAGGTAATTACTTGCTTAATCACCTTCTAATTGTCTAAAAGATTTGCCAATACAATCGTATCTACTTGATAGAGAGAATAGAATCTAGACCCGGACATTTTATGAATATCATTTATTTCATTTATTACAATCGAGATGGGTGTATATAATTGTACGATTCACATGATATTCTAGAGCTTCTTTTCCCTTAAATGATCCTAGAGATATTATGACATTGCAATGAGTGAAATCTCCAACAAATCAGAATTTAGAGACCAAAAGATAGATCAGGAAACTCGTAACGGGATTTATGGATGAGGTATTATGTCATAGCATGTGGTCACAGTCGTCAATTACTGCAATCCCAATACGTTACCACAGTTTGACAGGAAGAGTTGAGCGGGAAATTTTCCAGAACAATGACAAGGTCTGAAGATCCACTATTAACAATGAACAGAGGCATCCAACTTGCAGTAAGTACTTATGAAGGTATAAAATGATTCAATTGAAAACAGCAAATGAAGTGTTTCATGGACATTATGAGGAACAAGCTGATTCAAATGAGATTCCAACAAAAAGGTCATGGCTGAGAGTGTAATATCCAGGTTTGGTGAGGATGCTGCTTACGAAGTTCAAAATCCAGACTAATCAGTAGTGAAGGGATGGACAAAGTGCAAAAAGCAGTTAATACAGATGAAGAAAGGAACCCGACAAGGATTAGACAAACTAGGTATGAACCTACAATTGGTAAATGGGAGTAACATAATCAAAGTGAATAAAGTGATTGGCAACTAAGAGTAGAGTACTCAAGCAAATGAGAACATGGATGATTATGACTCTATGATCCATACTGGAAAATTATTGAAGATGGTGAGTGGCAGCCAAGTTCAACCCAATTCTATTCAAATGGAATGTCAGTAAATTTGTGGACCTGTCATAGACTCATATGTGCCAAACAAGGAGTCGAACACATACATGGTAGGCTGGTAGCCAATCAGATGTACAGGTAATCTGGACCTGACCTACAGATTGATTCACAGCAAATATCATTATGCTACTTTTCTACTAATCTCACTCGTTGCATGTTGCCAAACTTTAAAAAGGGTTCTATGATAGTTTGCCCTTGAAAATATCTAACTAGATATCGTAGTTGTTAAGTGGAGGAGGATGTAGTATATCAAAAAATATTATAGCGTAATAGTATCTTTTGTAGACATAACAAGTATGGTTATTAGCAGTTAGTTTGATAGGCACTGGGTAAATAGCTACAAGCACCGAGAGCGGGGTTGCAACAAACTCTTCCAGATACACACTAGGACCAGTAATGCTCCAAACTCTAATCTAGTTCATTCTTCTGAACTCTCCTCAAAGGAAACAAAAACTAAGATCAATTATTGTCATTCGACCGGATCACAAACACTATAATATAACTACCGACTACTGATTACTCAATCATCAAATAACAAGTAAAACCACAAGCTAGAACTTCATCAGGTCATACAGCGGCAGAAGATAGATCACAAGTAACAGATTCAAATTCTAAGACAAAAAAAATCCAATCAAAATCAAATCAACTCGATCGTAACTCAGAAACGCAAAGAAAGCCTAATGGGAAGAAAAGAGGAAGAGAACATACAGAATCAGCGAGGACGAGAACAAATAGAACTTCGCATCTCCGTCAACCTTGTGCCTCGCCGGAATTGAGACGTCCGCGTTGCATCGACGGCGAATGCCAGAGGAACCATCAACCACGGCACCGGCCGGAGTTTCCCATGGTATGCAATGTGAAATCCAATACGCCGTGTTGCTAGCGGGTCTGTTGTTAAATGGGCCGAACCCGGCCCAGTCTTATGGTGCGGGTAAAAGTGAGGTCGAAGAATGGAAAATAGCACTAAAATCAAATTTCACATTTTCACGCATAATTCTCTTGATTTTAAAAATAAATATAATATTTTAAAAAACATTTTGTAAAAAGAAAAAATAAATTCTTTCATTTTAAAAAGTTATATTATTTTAATTTGACATACATGATATTAAAAGGTTTAATCGATGTTAGAAGATGATCAAATATTTTTTTTAAAAAAAATATTTTAAAACATTAATGATAATAAACATTACATACTATGATCATGAACCAATAAAAAATTTAAATCATAACGAAATTTCTCAAAAAATATATTAAATAATACAAAAAAAGAAACATTATGATAATTATGAGATAGAGATAATATTTAATAGAAAAGTCACATGTCTAAAATCAAATTTTTTTAAAAATTTAAAATTTTAAATATTTATTATCAAAATATTTAAAATCAAGATTTTTTTTAAAAATTAAAGGGTCAGTGTGTCAACTCAGAATAGTGATGTTTATGTGTAATTTTGTCAGAGGAAAAGGGTACATCATTGTCCATAAAGACTCCGGCGGCGGAGTCACGATCGAAGTTTGTGTTGTGTGGTAGTGGAAGCAACAGCCGGAGAAGCAACCCGGCGGCCGCGTCCCATTTCAGGCAAGAATCAAGTCGATCCCTTTCTCTGCTTTCCCGTCCTTTTCTCCATCGCCGCCCACTTCAGTGCAAATTTTGTCTCATTTTTTTTAGGTTTAGAAATATGGAGTTCAAACCTAACGTCATGATTGGACTAAATAGCCACCTTTGATCAACTGGTTTAGTTCTATTGGTGGTGTTTATTGTAGCTGAATGTTTCTTAGAGGGTTACTTGAGACGGGTTTGGAAAGAGGGTTAAGCGCTTGAAACTTGAGAGGCTGAAGATGAAGGTGAATGTTAATTGTGTAAGAAAATTGTTAACGTGTTTGAAATATAATCTGATCTGTAAACATCTGCTGATATTATGTAGTACAAGTACTTTACATGGTTCTTGTCATGCTAGCAAATGGCAGGAAGTGCAACTTTTCTTAATTGGAAAAGAAATGGACGAAAATTGCTTCCCAGTTCTAACCTGACCCCTAATTGGTTAATCTTTATTGGCTATTCCTCGAGCATTGTCTTTGATTGTATCTAGTATGCCATTTTGCCTCGTACGCCATTTATCTCATGTAATCTTTTGACAACTTTATGCAGGTTGTTTTTCATGGATAGTATCGTGGATGCTCTAAACAATGCGTATCAAGAGTTTATTGGTGCTGCAGCCAGTGTGCTTGAAGCTAAAGAAACATCCGGAGGACAAAAAAGTGCAGTAACTGATGCTGCGTTGGAGACTTTCAAGCAGCGGTGGGAGTTGTTTAGAGTGGCATGTGATCAAGCAGAGGAGTTTGTGGACTCTATCAAGCAGAGGATAGGATCAGAATGTTTGGTCGACGAGGCAACTGGATCAATGGCTGGAAGGCTTGGACAGATTGCCCCTCCTGGTCTTCCTCCTATCAGTGCTGTGCGTTTGGAGCAAATGAGTAAAGCCGTGAGATGGCTTGTTATTGAACTGCAGCATGGTTCAGGAGCCTCTGGTGGTTCATCTCATCCCAACTCAACTGCTCCGTTCGATGCTAGGTTCTCAGATGATGCAGCCCAATAGGTATGTTCCTTTGCAAAACTTGCTTTGTTGATATTTTGTTTTATAATTCCAAATCTGATGCTTGATTTCAGATATTGAGTACTTATGCATAGCCATCTTCTTGAGATATGCATTCATCATACTGTATATGTCATGACCTGAATTCTCTGAGTTTGAGCATATTGGATACTTCAAGTATGCATAGCATAACCGTTGTTTTGGGTACCTTTTTTTATGAATATTTTATGCTTGTTTATTTGAAATTATGGTGGATGATAGAAATCCCGTGTTTCTGCGGAAAACATGTTCATTTTTTTCATTTCAGTAGGATTTTCTTCATTTCAGTAGGATGAAGGGGTGATTTGCAATTTTGTCAGCGATGAAGCAATCAGTGACTAATCTTTTGGACAAAGGTGGATGCCGCTGATATAATCTTATCTATTTAAACATCAGCACATATTCCGCTAGCTATTGCTGATGAATTCCATTTGGTTTGAAATATGTATGCTGCTCAGAGTAGAGCTCCGAGGATGGAGGAACCTGTTAATGTTGGTTCAATACCATGATTTTCGTTCTTCAGATATTGAAATTATGTTGCGTTGCCGTTTCTTCTTCGAACTCAACTCCCAAGGTTCCTTGATGCAAGCATACCCTCCTGTATTGTATATTTTCTGTCAGGTTTCGGCTAACCTTGTAATATTGTCGTGATTTTATCATGTGTGCAAACTGCAAACGTTCTTGAACTTCTTTTACTTTGTGCTTCGATTCCTACCCATAATTGTTCCATTGAGTAACTTCATTGCTACCATTTGTCATGATTTCTGAAGGAGACTTTTAAGTTCTAAGCGAATTGACTATGGAAGTGTTATTGCAAAACAAAAGGACAGAGACCAAGTTAGCTGTCATGACTCATGAGACAATTTTTGGAAGGGTTATTTGGAGACGGAGAATTTTTAAAAACTGCTAATCAGAGAGCATCATGACACAGATAACACTGCAAACCGTGCCACCACAAAACTCCCTATTGAAAGTGATCTTTCTAGATAGATTTGAAACTTCTATCAATTTTCAGTCGGAAAAATGGATGCATCGCCATAGCAGAGAAGCGCAATTCAACCCCACAATTCTATTTCCCACTCCTATAAGATTAAGGGATTCTACAATTTGCTTGTACAGAGTGACAATCTTAATTCTGTCCAGTAGAACTCACAAACCAAGTCACAATCCAAAAGGATGCCTCCAGCTGCATTATATGCACATTGGAACATTGGAACAAGGATTACTACCTACAATCCTTTCTTCTACTGCAATCTTCATACGATTATTAATAGAGTCCTCAAATAGTTAAGACCGACAGAAGACCAGTTTCCTCAGATGGCTACCAAAAATACACCGGTATCCTCACTATGCACGTCCTGTCATTCCAACCGTCGAGCTACAACGATTTGCTTTCACGGAAGCTTGTGTGCTTGTTGTAGCCTTGGCAAAGTGCATGTAATAATAGACGTTGAGCACCATTGTGGCGACCACAAACACTGCTCCTGTAATAAAAATGCCCTTTCGTAGTGACTCGCATGAGAAGTTCTGTGCATGAATCATGCTCCTATACTTGGTATGGTATGCGTTCTTGGTCGCCCCTGCAATTAGACAGGCCTCTGCTATGAGAAATGTTGCCCTGCAGATATAAGGTTGCAGATCAATTAGTTAAGTTCAACACATATGAAGAAACAAGAAACAACGTTACCCAAATAAAAGACACAAGAAACAAGGCGAAATTAGAGTTTTTGTTTAAACTGTGAGTGGGAGAACTACGCAGTTGGTAACCAATACTTTATCAGGCTGAATACTGTCATCTCTGCGGAGATAGATCAGGACACTGAACTTCGCTCACAAACAGGAAGTTGAGTCTTCTTTAGCCATTACAACATCTAGTTTAGGTGCCTTAAATTAAGTCCTGGGTGTGGAAAAGCTTAGACATAAGCATATTGATGTATACCCATCGTACCAAAGTAAGGAGAAAACGAGGAAGAAGAAGAAGAAACGAGGAAGGAACAAATGATAGAGGAATAGCTTCAGGAAAAACCACAGTTTGATGACCTAGACTTATTATAGAGAATGATCCGGGAAAAAGGCACTCAAGGTTGCATTGGCGAAGTGAGGAAGAGCTAAAAAGGAAGGAGATGGACAGAGAGGAAGCAGAGGGTCATGGGAGCTGATGATTAGCTCATGCAACTAACTATGGCATCGCCCAGTTGAAAAAAAAAAACCTAAAACAGTATCAGTACTGTTTAGAAGACAGGAAGTGAGGAAGGAGCAAAGAGTCGTAGTCACACATCAAGATGAATAAATCAAGAAGCAGCAAACAATGAATTTCTCACCATGAAGCGAAAAAATAAATGATTGACCACGCTCGATCACTGCCAGGCACCAAAGGTCTCCCGAAACACATGCACCTTGTCACGCCCATAAGAAGCGACTCACTTGAGAGAAGAAACAAGAATGCACCAACACCATATCCGGTGGCAACATCGGAGCTGTAAACACAATAGGTCAAATTGGTTCTTTCATCCATAACTATATTACCCTGCCAAACAAATATGCAGATAATATTAGGGTGGAATTATTCTCTTGTGCATAGCCATTCATGAGAAACTAAAATATGGTATCTTCCTAGGTATTACACTGAAAGCCAAAAGACCATTTAGCATTCGATACCCAAAAAAAAAAATTGAGCTCAACAGAACATATCTCTACTTCAGAAATTTTATACTGGTGAAAAATAAAGAACATACACATCATAGCCAAGCAAGCAAAACAAGGGAGGTTTTCATATCTAGCTACAGATATTGCAACAGATTGCACCTCCTGATGCAAACATCACGCGCTCCCTATGCAAGGCAGTGCAGGAATACATCTATATCTCATCGAATAAAAACAATAAAAACAGGACTTCCAAGTTTAAAATACTACTGACATGAAAACCCAAATCACATGACTTCAATTATATGGCCTCAGTAATAACATGTTTACATCAATCAGTACTAACAGTGAAATTGGCGCACACAAACACGAAATATACGAGTAGAATAATTGATGCGCGAACTTTACAAGTTAACTACTGCACCCAATCAAGACTCACAAGTCTGTGATCCACAGTCCTAACCAGCTAGCAGTAGAAATACTTCTCACAGTGTAAGCTGACCAAAATCACTCAAAGGCACAATGCTGAATAGGAATACAAAGAACAGGCAAGTAAATATGAGGATTGAGAACACAGAGCCAAAAAAAAATTCATAGATCTGGTGAGTTTAAACCTAACTATCCTGGCCAATGTGCAGCATTTACGGGCACAGATCAGGAATTCGAAACGCCACCACAAACAAACTCATCAAAACAGCCGAAAAGGAGCAGGTAATTCCAACAACCAATTCGACGACGAAATTGACAACGAAATTCGAATTGCTGTTCGAATCAGTTAAAAAAAAAAAAACACAAGAGCTGAGGAAGAGGAGGAGAGATGTACGAGGCTACGACGTCGTTCGGCGGCGATGGAGAAACCGAAGGCTACCAAGCAGAGCACCACCGTCACGATGTGAACCAGTGTCGAGCTCTTCCCTTCCTTCATCTTCTTCTTCCTTTTTTTTCTTTTTTTTTCCTTTTTTTTCCTTTTTTTGTGTGTACAATCGGCGTGTGTTTATTGTTTGAAGAGTGTGAAGTGAACAAGAATGTGAATGCTTTTTCTTGGGATGAGTGTGAGAGAGAAGAGAGACACACAGAGAGTGAGGAGGTAGTGTGCTGTTTTTGCTTTTTGTTTGTTGTTTGTATGCAAGAAAGAAGAGAGAATAGCAGCTGGACAGCAGTCAATGGAAAGCGTTCGCTCAACGCATGATCCCAACACCAAACTTGTGATTCTTTGTTGTGGTTATTGTATATTGCCTCCAAGTGTCGAACATGTGGCCCATTTCATCAAGCATTGGCCCATGTTCCTGTAAGAATTTCGCGAGACACTTGAGCTGGACCATTTATGGTCCCAAGCCCAAAACTTAATTTTTAAGTGCCGACACCGAACATTGATGTGGAGAAAATATGAGATGGTCAAGTTACTATCACGCTATGAATATCAGGGGGTTATATGTATGCACGAAACAACTCGTGATCTTTTCACAATCCCATTATTTTCATTAACTGTACCGATGATACACATTCAACCTGGAAAGTTCTTGTTCTAACAATGGACAACGTGCTGCTGGTTTGGCACTGTACTAGACATGTTTGTGTTTCTTGAGTTGGTTTTAGGATGATGATTTATTGTTTTTATTTTGACATCACAAAGCAACACTATTTTTGTATAAGAGCTTACACTAAAATAAGCAGCGACAAAGAAGCACATAAAAGTCTGAAAGATTACGACCACTGATTTTCATAAAAACCTTGATAACACCATCATATATGCGCAAATGACAAAATTTCTCTAGGTGGAAACATTCTAAAGCTAAGAACTACCGGTAATTTATCTAATGGTTCAATTCAATGTTGGATGGAAGCTGGAGCTGTAGGAATCTGATTAACGTTTCTCAAATCCCAGATATCAAAATCCCAGCAGACTTCTTCACCATCCATACACAGAGCCTGATGATCTTCATCCATGAAGTCCAAATCCCAAGCCGGAAACCACATCGTCCCCCACGACATCTGCTCGTCCACGACCACCCCGCCACGGTCGCCTGCCATCCAAGGGCACATCTCATACCAACCTGACGCCGCAGTGCCCACCTTTCCACTGCCAGCACTCGCCTGAGATTTCTGCTTCTCATCGGATTTCTTGGTTTTCTTGCGATCATCATCGAAGCTTGCCACTGCTGCAATATGGACCGCCTTGGAGGCGACTGGCTCCACGACATCATTTGGTCTTTTCATTTTTCTTGTTTATAGAGACTAGACAGTTAAGATATCAGATAACAGCTTCAACTGATGGAAATACATATATAGAGAGAAATGAGACGTGGAGAATCAACTACAACCCAAAAATGATAGGGAGCGGCGGCCACCACCGTTCGTGTAACGGTAACGTGAGGCCGCCACAAGATTAAAAACAAAAGATCGGAGAAAGAGAGATTGGTTCGATTGTGTTAGCTGGATATTTATAGCAAAAACAGCGCTTTTGGGACCATTTCTATTTGACACCAAAATTAAAAGTTGTACGGTAGAGTTGTTCGTGTTTGCCATGATCATCTAGTCATGCTGCCGAATTCAAGCACAATTTCAATGATGTCAATTCAATGACTTGTTCCTCTTCTTTGCTATAGCGAGTATCTGACAATATCTTCAACGAGAAACTCCAAGAAAAATAATCTTAGAGAGAAGATTACAAGGATCTCCCAAATGATTGAGTTCTCATTTCGTGTTCGAAATTGCTTATTCCGGGATATATGTCTCTTAATCTCCGTTCCAAAACAACCACACATGACACCTGTCGACCTAAATAAAGAATGCGGAGATTTTTCATTTTTTATTTTTATAAAGAAAGAATGGGGAGATATAATCAAGAATAACAACGAATACAAATCCGAAATGGAAATTATGTCTCTTGCGTTAACGTGAACGGACAGAGTCATCAGTCCTGCAATCGCCGCGGCCCGATCACCCTGCCTCACAACCATACGTAGCTAGTTTCAATCATCTTACATATGATCAATATATTATTAAAACTTTAAAGATAATATTTTACCCATAGATATTATATTATGTTTTTTTAATGGTTTTATAGTCCCAACACATATATTAACATTTAGAGATTCATAGTCATTGTAAACTCATTAGTCCTAATTTGTTAATAGAAAAAATACGATTATTTTAAACATAAACATTAAGCATTATAAATACAATCACATATCAACCATTCAAAGATCATAAACACATAATTTTAAAAATTCATTAGATGGCATTTACCGAAAACAAAATGATTATAACATTATATATTTATATAGACTAGGCGGGTCTGGAATTTATTTTTCCCCTGCTCTCGCAATATTTTTTTCCTTTCACATTTGATCACGGCCAGGTGTTCGATACTCATTTTTAAGAATCTAAAACTTGCATCGTTTAAGGAGATTCACCGCAAGGACATATAAATATCTTAGGTTAATTATGCGGTCACATTCCTAAGGTGGAACATCTTGGGCATTAATTTAAGAGGTCCTTCTACGGCGGAGAAGGTTCAATGAACGATGACCCTTGATTTCTTCATTCATGTCTGATTTTGGAGACGAAAAGTTCAACCAAAAATGAAATGCTGGTCGGGAGCAAGGTGGAGATCTGGTGAATGATGACGACCTTTGATTTTATTGAAAAAAGAAAATGGCAAAAGTTAGACTAGCCATGAATTTTGGTCCAAAACCTAATCTGTCGGCCTGACCGACTGAAAAACTTAATTGAAAAATACGTGGAAATAATCCACATCTTAAACCATTATTGAGCCCCATCATATATATAGCTCGTTATCTGTCGCATCAAAGATCTGTTAAACCAGATTAGCCGCCAATCTTAATATGCTTAAGGTTTATTCCCTCCGCCCAAAATTATTATAATATATTAACTTTATATATATATCGATATAAAATTTGATACGTGTATAATAAAGATTAAACGGTTAATGTTTTGTAAATTTATCGTAAACATCAATAACTGTGTAATAGTTGTGTAAGTTATGAGATGACGCGATTTGATATGAAAATAGGACTTATAATCATATATATATATATAATACAAAATACGTATATATTATATTAATTATGTGACGGGAGAGTATTTGATATCATTTTTGTTTTTATTTTTTGATTTTTGTTTTGGAAAATAAGTATACAGTATGTGTGGACTTGGGAAAAAAACGACCTTGAGTAGGCCTGATTTGTCATGTTCTTGTTTGGTTGGGTTGATCACTTGTGGTTGGCTTTGGACTTGCAATCCGGATGAAGCCTCCACTTGATCAGTGTCTCGACCGCCTTCGTCGATTCTAGGATTGATCTCGGTTCGAATCTGAAAGAGTCAAATTTGAGAGACAAAAGAGTTGGAGCAGATCTGACAAGTAAAATAAATATGATGTAGGGATTATGATTGAATATTTATAAAGAATCGAATTAAAAGATTTGATTGAGGCATAACGTTAGGAAAATGTATTGGATTAGAGGATAAATCAGAACAAATAAGATTTTTTTTTTAAAAAATAAACCAATAAGTAAAAAAAAAGAAAAAAAAATATCGATTCTACTAATCCGTAATTTGAAAACAAAAACTACACCTACATGTAATTTACACATCGATTAATATGGGATGAAGGAAGTAATATTTTACATTTCATAATGATTATGATTTTTTGCTATTGATTTTTTATTTCTGTTATTGTTTTTTATTTTCAAAGTTTTAAGCATCAATACCAATAAATCCTTATGGACTGTTTGGTATTACTGTTTAAAATTCATAAAACCAAAATCAATAATAAAAATATAAAATCGACAATGAAAACCAAACCATTTTTAAAATAAAAAAAATTTGGAAAGGAGATGTTGATCGTTGTATTATGATAAAACATGAAACAAAAACAGGTACCAATATATTTATTTTTTTGGTTTTTTCTGGTTCCCTCTCACCCTAAGAGAAATGAATACCAAATTTCACCATTTTTCTTAAAAATCAACGCCAAAAATTTTGGTTCATAACAAGTGGAACGAAAAAAAATAAAAAATCATAATCATCAATAATACCAAACAAGCCCTTGAACGTATTATCCCCGTTTTAAAATTATTGCATCGTTTTATCAAAATGGTCCGTCTCAAATTGTTTATAACGTTTTTACATTTGAGAAATATTGTGTTGTTAGGAATTAAAAAAGATAGAGAAAAAAAATATTATGTGGTTGGGAATTAGAGTTGAAAAAAAAATAGATAAATCAAAATTTACGTATATAAAATAAAAAGATTGTTATTTTCAAAACAATATTTTATATTGTTAAGACAATTTCTCCACAAAATTTTCAAGATAAATTTTTTTTTATTTACAAAAATCTTGATAATAATACTTATTATTTTAACAATATCAATTTTTTAAAATAAATATTACAATTATATTATGATGGAGGGATTAATACGCAGGGATTTTGTGATCGGCAATATATCATCATGAATAAGGTTTAACAATCGTCTTTTTTGGGCCTCGGCCCACTGATTAAGCGGCCGTGTTTGCCTGATTGGCGGCTACTCCGCAGAGGAAACGATCTTTTTCTTTGAAAGGTCAAAAACGACTTTTTCTTATTATTTTTTTCGTTTTAATTTATCTATGATTCAAATCAAAATATATATTCTTTTCATTTCAATTTAATTATAATATTTATTTTACATTAATTTTAATATAAATACAATATTTTCATTTTTTTATTATTTGATAACGAATTTATATTAGGATAGGGCTAATTTTAACGCAAAAATGACTAATTCTATAGCAATTTTTTTTATAAGTTTATTTTTCATTATAAAATATGAATGTTTTACCATTACCTTTTTTTCTCTAAATTTAGTCATTCCCTTTACATTAATATAATCAAACTGTTTTACCACATCCTTCCTTCTCTCTCTCATTATTTCTTCTGAACCCACTTACATCCTATTGTTTCTAATTTTTTTCCATCAAATTCTACATAAATTCAAACCACACATAAAAATCCTATTTCGGATCAAAACGTTACAATTAATTGGGACAAAGATGTTACTATACTAAACTAAGAAATATTAATGATATAAGAAAATTTTATTATTGTCTTTATTAATGATAAATTGTTTAGTGATTGTTATGTATTCATTTAAAATTTCATTCATATTAAAGAACACTCAATATATGAGTCAATAAATTATCTTTCACGACTCATATTTTAAATCTTTATTTTAATCATTTCAGTATTCAAAGAACGGATGAAGTTCCATCAAAGTACTTGTATCAGGATTGGGGACAAATGATATCGCAAATTAGTTGCAACGAAATACATCCTGCCCATAACTCATCCACGTGACTTTAATTCGAGATCAATTTGCGAAAATCGACATTTTAAAAAGGTAACTGATAATCTACAGCAGCTTTGTAGAAGACTTCGAGTCGAATCAAAACATGTTAGGTCTGGACAACGACAGCTTTGTACAAGAGCTCGAGACGAATCAAAACATCTTAGGATAAGATAGTTTATCCCTTGCAGACCTTCAAGTTTCATTTTTGATCAGATTGTCTTAGATAATTTCACTGTTCATTATTCACAGCAACGACAGAAACGACGCTGTGTTAGGACTTGAACGCGAACGAACGTGTTGCAAGGACAAACGAACGTCAGCGAGAAACGTTGCGCGAGGATGCGAACGTGAGCGAAACACATTGCAAAGACGAGCGAATGTTTGTTAGGCAAGACACGTTGCGTTAAGATTTGGATGCGCGAGACATGTTCCAAGGGTTTGCAAGCGTTGTCACGAGTAGAGGCAAAGACAAAGGTGCGTGGGGCATTATTAGCGTTGCGTTTGGACTTAGACGCGAGCATGTTGCGTTCTATGGGCCAACGAACGTTACAAGATTGCTAAGTGTTGGCAAACGAAGACCGATGACAAGCTTTCTTGGGTTCATTCTAAGTTTGGTTCGTTTTGATTTCCGAAATGAATAACTGAACAATCTGAGGAGGGACAATAGTTGTTCCTGCCAAGTGGATTTTCGAGGTTATCTACTATGGGAAAGAGGTGTCCTAAGATCAAAACCAAACTGAATCTCGTAACATTGTTCCCATGCTTGACACCACGTTCAAGGGCTATGCTTGAATGTTGTGAAGCATAGAACAATCTTGGTTTGATGGTAGTCTAAGTCGAAACGTGGATTGGGTTCGTTCCAAAGAAAATTTTAAATCGGGTTTGTAAAGTTTGAAGTTCAAGTTAGGGGTGGTAGCTTGGACGGGCCTCGTATGAATATAAAGAGGAAAACCCATCAATTGGGGTGGACTGATGAGTAAATCGCAAATCTGTTTGAGTAAATTGTGAAAGATATTGTCGCAGAAGATAAGGATAAAAAAGATCACGAAAATAAAAAGTTATTGTTTGAGTTGAAAGATATTGTTTTTTATAGTAAATCTGTTTCAATGATGTTTTATGCGGGTTATCTTTGCGATGTAAAATTTTTAGTTATGTCTGTAAAAATAGACGATCCCTGATAATCATATCACATATACACTATTGAGATCGTGATCAGGTTGAGAACGCAAGGATTTTGTTTATGTGTCCTACGGATTGTTGGTGAGAGCAAATTCGTGGGGTTTTTTTGTTTGGTTGAGAAGACAATAAAAGGTTGATCTTTTGATCATAAATTGTTATTTGGTTGTTACTTCGTTTTTGTTGATTGTGTAACTTATTTGTGTGTCGAAATACGAAAACGAGACACAGACTTTTGCTGTGTAAAACAAATACGTGAGACGCTTAACGAAGATATGGTTGGCTCATTTGTAAGGGACTAACGCATCGCAGGGATGGATTTGTCGTAAAAAATTTGGAAAAAGAATCATCCGATGACATATGTCAATGTTACCACAAATAACAGTTACCACAATAAAGCTTAGTCGCCCTACTTAGCAGCAACAGTCTAACCCTCCGAGAAAGAGATCAGATATTTTGAATTTTGCAAATATTCAACTATCAATGTGAGATTGCGACCAAACTTTCGGATCTCGTTTTAACATGATTAGCCGGGGAGCTGACAGTTGGCTAACTGGGGCTAACCTTCTTTAAAAAAAATAAAGCACTGACGAAATAGCAGTAGTATTTTTATATGCAGGATTTGGTTCCCACAACAAAATCCTGGAATCCCGTGTCAGCACTGAACTCGTTGATCTTTTGCTGATTTATGAACATCCAAAGTTGAAAGGCCAACTTCACAACTTCGTTTTATAATTTTTTTTTTTTGTTAATACGATCTTATTATTATATATTATTAACGATAAATAAATGATAAAGACTAAAAACTTAAAAAATTTTAAAAATAAAATAATTTTAAAAAATCTTCATCTTCCTATCAACACATGAATTATATATTACTTAAAAAAACTTTTTTTTTCTCCTTTTAAAACCGATCAAACAATACAAAACAAAATTGATCTCGATGGGTTGGTGATGGATTATATTATCTGAACTGGTTGGTCAGTGGTGCACATGATGTGCCTCATCCTCTCCCAAGTTCACAATACCTATCTAATAGTTTCTTCATCGCATTATTTTTTGATTTTAGGTGTATTTCGTAAGATTTAACACATGTATAATAAACGATTAAATATAATTTTTTTATAAATTTATCGTAAAACAACATAATACATATTATGAAAATAAGATTTATATTCGTATATATACTTCTATACAATAATATAAAATATATAGAAGGAACGATGCACTTAATCTTGTTGTTTCACATTGGACGCTGAACCTCGTATGAATAACGCAAAGCCCACTTCCATAAAATGACCAAATATATATTACTATTCACATTAACAGTATTTTTGATTCATAAGCAGATTCACAGTATCGAGATGAACACCTAACCTAGGAAGCAATTCTATCACAGAAATATATGTGTTGATGCATATACACATAATTCAAAAAAGATGATGCAAAGAGAGGAACGGCATTAGAACAGGATAGTAGGACGATGGCGCATATATACAATATGGATTCATAATATCGAAGTAACTTTTATACAAATTTCTCATCGGAAAGCCTGAAACTAACATAACCCAAAACGGAATACTACTGATTAACAAAAGATTCCCGATCCCTTCTTCTGTATTCACAAAATATCGGCCGATATCAAAACATATGACGAGCCAACTCTCTACCTACCAATTCCATCATCTCACACTTTTCCTACACGCTTTTAAACCTACCACAACTCCCTCAAATGATCAAATCTGATTTAAATTTCTCCCTACAAATTTATTTACTTGGGAAACCAACTACAAAGACTTCCCTAAACTCGATTTCATCTCGATTAAGATGGACCGATATTTTTTAACATATATACATAACTAAGAAGGAAAGTTTCACTCACTCAAGTTCTCTTTAGAGCAAAACATCGAAGTCACGTCTTCTCCCGCTGCTATTGTGGTGGTGTTGTCATCGTCTTAAACATCTCGCACCCATGGATGATCTCTATGCACTGTGTGAAGGTTCTAAGCCAGGGCAGGGATGCTGCAGTTCCTGCTATCCCTGTCCAGGGAATCAAACCCCTCGACCCTCACTGCCGGTTTGGTACCAAAATTTGCCCGAACACATCCTCCCTTCCTTGCTGCGGAAGAGGTGGGCGAGGAAGCCGTGCCAGACAAGGCTGGCATCGGCTGAGGCTGTGGGATAAAGGGAACTTGGGTTTGGAGCTTGGGATCCCGGAAACGAGCATCCTGAATTAGAGGGTTAGATACTCTACTCGGCGGTGACCCACAGAAAAATGGTGTCGCTTGATTGTCACTTGATCTCTCACCACCGTTACCACCACCACCCTGCGATACATTACCACTAACGTTACAATGTTAGGAGAAGAAATCGTGGCTGCAAAGGTCATTGTTGCCGACAACTCTGAGCTTGTACCATATGAGGATGACATGATCACGACAACTTGCATCACATGTTGGTGAGACCATAAATTAATTGCAGCAACAAATGAATAATACTAGTAGCATAGGAATGGTCCACACTCCAGAGAGCCATATGCACCTAACAGCTTCATTTTACAGCAAAACTGCAATCTCGATGTCAACTACTCCCAATTAATTATGATAACGGAAAGAATTTCTCAAGACTTTAATATCGTTGAGAACAACTTCTACTAAGATGCAGTTTTCATGATCTACTCGTACCCAATTTCCCTTTTAAATCAAGCACATACAGGAAAAATTGACAAGGAAATGGACACTCTATCAAAAATACAAAGTCGAAAGTTCTGAGTGATACTGCTTCTAGAGATGGTTGAAAAATTTTATGATAAGATCATACAGCAGCAGACTAGACCATTTCAATCGAACTATAGGACGTGATATTTGACCAACTCTACTTTAGAAATGGTTATGCATTATCAGCTATCCATTTAAGTTTTTTATTCGAAACAAATATCTCATCACACTATTCCGGGCAGACAGAACAGAGGTCAATAGACTAGTACGTAGAACAGTTTAAATTGATTAAAACCGTAAGAAATTTTGTGTTTTTTTACTACCGTATACAATAAGAATTCAACACCTTTCTAACTAATTAAAACAACGGGAAAAAAAAAGGACAAGTTAGAAATATCGAGAAAGAATTGCGAAGGTAACAGTGAATTCACCTTGGAGAGGATGATGTCCAACAGCTCACTACCAGCCTTTGAATCAGGAACATCAGCTGCTTGGTAGCTGCCAAAACACAAAAACAGCAGCACAATTCAAATTCAAATAACTTCCCCAAACCAAGCAAAACCAGATCGGTTAAATAAAAAAAAAGATCGTATCCTTAAAAAAAAGTTTAAATAAATAATTATTTAATTGCAGATCAAAATTACCTGCGATAATTGGGACGAGGCCTGGCGTGGTGATCCATGACAGTAGTTGCAATAGCAAAACGGCGAGGCTTCGGACAAACGACGCACTGTTTTCGCACACCAGTCGCGCCACCGAACAGCACGGTGGAGCTCCTCCTATCTTCGGCGGAGACGACGACGTTTTGTTGGATCGCACAGTGATTCATCTTTTCTTAGTTTCTTTTTCGTTTTCGAAATTGAAAAATTAGAAGATTAGATCTCTATAGGTACACTCAAAATTATGCCTGCAGATCACGGAAACAAACAAGACAACGTTACAATTTGAAAAAATGAATTAACGGATAAATATTAGGTGTAGAGTTAGATCTAGGCGAGAATTTTGAGCTCGTTGAAGGAATATTGACGTGTGCCTTATAATTCAACGTGTCGACACAGATCGACCGCGAAAAACACAGTAGCGAGAATTCTAAGCTGTTAAAAACTTGATAAACGGTGAGACGTGGAATTCTTTGACAGGTGAACCAGATCGAGTGATCTGATACAAAAAGTCAAAACTCGCCAGCCGAAAACTTCAAAATCCTGCTAACAAAACTTGTCGTTTCCATAAAAAATCGCTTATTAAAAAAAATTCAAATCGTCTCAGGAGTAACACAGAGAGGAAAGCAAACTTGTATTCAAACTTGACGAAATGAAATTTAAAAGACAAATATAATTTCACCAGATAAGATAGAATCAAATCGAGAACCAGAGATCGATTGTGTTCGATGTGAAACGAGTTTCAACTCCAATGAAAAAAAAAAGATCAGATCCGATCTGCGGCTGGAGTATCAAAGCAAGAGAGGTTCAAAAAAGGAAGCGAGCAACAACGAGATCAAGAGAGAGAGCATACCTAGCAGCAGGAATTCTTCATCGACGAAGACCACCGCGCCGAGCAGAACAGTGAAGCGAATTATACGAATTATAATGAAGAGATAAAAGCGCAAAGGTGTGGAGATGGGCGAAGACGTAGATGAGGGAAAAGTGAAACAGAGACGGGAAGGGATTCGTGTGATGGAGCTTCGTTGAACTTTATACACGGAGACGACGCATCATAAACGCTGCGTTTCTTTATTTTATTATATTTTGTTTGCATTTTTTCTTACTATGGAATGAAACGGGAAAGGTCCGAAAGGATATTTGAAAAAAGAAATTAATGGGAAAGCGAATATTGAGAGGAGGGATTGCGTTAGCTGAATGGAGTCAACTTGGACCGGTGATGAGAGGTGAGAACGAACAGGGGATAGGATGCAAGCGTTTGAAATTTTGAGTACCGAAATGGAAAGTTGGAATCAATTTTAATTTTACTTTGGGTAGATTTACAGCGTTCGGATATTTTGCGTATTTTCTGGACACGTTGATGTATATTTCTTTTATTTTAAAATGATTATATTATTTTGATCGGACATACATGACGATAAAATGCTTGATCGTTGTTGCGGGATGATCAGACATTTTTTTTTTTGAGAAAATATCGTAAAATATTAATGATCGCATACGTTGCATATTATAACCGTGAAACCAATAAAAAATATAAATCGTGTTGTTTAAATAAATAACGATATTTTTTCAAATTACGAGTTAAATAGTGCGTGAAAAGAGAAACGTTACAATAATTATGGGACGGAGGTAATACAAATTAGGATGAAAATAATTCAATTTGAGATATATAATAAATAAAAATATAATTAGGGAACATATAATGTAGCGTCCCGACTTTCCGTACCGGAAGACATGTGAGCGTTATGCCGTCACGGATCCACTCTGTAACAAGGCTGAATAAACCGAATGGGTTTTAGGGGTGTAGAACTCAAGGAAACTATAAACATTAACCACATATATAACTTATATTTTCGAATACCTGTTTTGTTACAGAATTGGAGTAGAAACAATGCAGATCGTTTATTACATTAAATAAAATGGATCCTCTGATCTACTATACTATCCATAAGAGCGTGATATCATCTATATACAAGCAAGCTCACACTAAGAGTCTTCATAACCTGTTGGGGGCATAGCTGGAATTGAAAAACCTAACCGGGAGCTAATGAAGATCAACAACCTCGGGTGTATGAATTCCAATTACAGAAGTATGAACCTCATAAGGTCCTACATAGCAAGGACTTAATTTTCCTCTCTTTCCAAATTGTATAACCCCCTTCGTGGGTGAAACCTTAAAAAATACGTGATCCCCCACATCAAATTCGAGCGGCGTTCGTCGCACATCTGCGTACGACTTTCACAGTGTTACTATTAGTTTTCCCCTGTAGGGGTATGTTCAGGTCAGTAGATGACATGCTCTCAGCCTCCTGCGACTCGTTCGTGGTCCCATCTTGAGACATGTTTACTACTTATTGCGACATATCTGCATAACAACCATTGACATTCATAACCAAAACAGGATAGAGTACGTGCATGTCGAAACAAGAAGTTTGCATTCAGGGATTTCACTCCATTTATTCAACGCAAAACACGTCTTTTTCAGACTACACCAAAAAGAAGAGTGAAGGACTGTATTTAACCCCAAACTTTAGACAGTCCATTCAGCGAGTCTACTAATAAAACTGAAAACAACTCCTCATAGTTTAACTTATTCTAACCCAAATGCTACAATAGTGTCCCATGAGGTGCTTACTTGAACATACAGATATAGATATTTTATAATTTACTAAGAATAGCCCTAGAGCAGATCCCAATCGGAGTCAATGTTAGACTCGGGAAGGTAATCCGAGTCAGGGTCATGGACATAGTCAGGGTCGGAATCCGTATCTTCATCTGTACCCAAGTTCTGAGCTGGGATTGGGACTAAGTCTGCATCTGAATCGGAGTCCGATATTGTAGGTGCGAAGAGCTCAGTCATGACATCGGGAGGAGTCACCTCCCGGCTAATCGGAGGTTTAGTATCATGCTAACCCTCATTATCGTCCCAACCCCAATCAAACTGGTCGTCATCCTCCCCTTCACCAAAGACCTCAATAATAGGAAACTCCTCCTCGGGAACTTCCTCCTCAAGAGCGTCCTCTTCAGGGTCGTCCTCGGAAACCTCCTGCTCGGGTTAACCCTCGAGGTCGTCCCTTAGAATCCCCTCTAGATCCTCCTCGGGATCCTCCTCTTCGGGATCGATAACTGCTCCTCGCTCAGCCTGTGTCTCTGGCTCTGGATCAGTCTGTGTCTTTGGGTCTGAATCGGCCGGCGGCTTTGGCTCTGCCACTGCTGCTACATCCCTTAGTGTCCCCATCTCAGCCTCATCTATCGGTATAGGCTGCGGCTCTGGCACTGTTACTGGTGCTGATAGAGGGTTTGCCACTATAGTGGGTTCTGTCGAGGATGCTGTCGAGAGAGCTATCGAGAGTGCGGTCGAGGGCCCAGCTGCTGTAGGGTCTATGTGGTTTACTGGCAGGGCGATCGGCACATCCATAAGGTCATCCCCTGATGTCGTTCCAGGATCTTTCAGTCTCTTTCTCTTCAGAGCATAACCCGCGATAGGTCGAATCAGGTATAGTTCCTCAGAATCCCTCGGTCTCACGCTAAGCGCGTAAACTTGACCTTAGTCTCTCTCTTCCTCTGTATTTGTGTTAGTAGGTGAAGGAAAGTTATCCCTATCTCTCCGTATGATAGCTGCCAACATATGGAATGTCATGTGTCATTGACCCTCCTAATGATAAAGACTATTTGGCTCGTCGTCCATCAGTAGGTGGGTGTAAACGGCACGATATCAGAAATACCATTCGGTATCCGAAAATACCTACAGTAGGACGCATGCCTGAAGTACGGGATGACGAAACATGGGATTATCCCCAATGACCGTCGGGATAAGGTGATGCTCCACGAAATGCAGTATCGGTAACAACTCCATCCCCCTAGACATAGGACGAATATATGATAGTATAGTCAATACTGGTATAGGACCATTAGCATCCATCTGGGAAATACAATGTAGATATAAGTATTTTTCAATTTGACAGGATGAAGTTATCGAAATTCGCATCCTAACCCCCAACAACATCTCCACACTCAATGCATATGCAACCCTATCATTTGATTTTTATCTTTCTTGTTTTTTTAATATCTAATCACAAAAACTCTGCTCTGATGCCATGCTGTAACGCCCTAACTTTTCGTACCGGAAGACACGTGGGCGTTATGCTGTCACGAACCTACTCCGTGGCAAGACCAAATAAATCAAACGGGTTTAGGGGTATAGAAATCAAGGAAACTATAAACATGTATCGAAATTGTAAGCTATGACTGTGATTACTGTTTATATTTTTCTTGACTTCTATACTCCTAAACCCGTTTGGTTTATTTGGCTTTATCACGAATTGGGTTCGTGACGGCATAACGCCCACGTGTCTTCCGATACTGAAAGTCGATACTGATGTGATTTTTTTAGATTAAATATTAAATAAAAAGAAAAGATTATAAATAAATTGAGTAAAAAATTGCAAATATTACGAGACGGAGGGAGTAATATACTAAATAGATTTATCCTCTTAATATATTATGATTTTGATGTTACAGTAGCAGTTAACATGGTTATTGTAAACAGTACGGTTTTTTTCTTTATTATAAATTATATCATTTTTTATCTTTTAAGATGTGATTCATTATAAAAGAATATATAATTCACGAAAAAAAGATATAATTTACAACAGTCAATATGACTATTGTTGCAATACGAATGATTTCCGTATAAACAAATGCAGTTTAAACCTCGAACAAGTGACCCAGTCACGAACACAATGCCAACCGTGTTTTGTATCTTAGTCTTCCCTCCAAATGGTGTCCTTTCATTGTTTGTTCAAGAAAACAAAAAGTGGTGTCACGCAGGCGGTGCCTCAATCGATATTAGCTGGGCGATCTTTTTCCAAAGGTTTAAATACTAATCTGGGTAGGTACGTATTGATTTTGTGCCAAAAAAAATCTGTTTAGGTTTATGGCGGTGAATGAGGAAAAGAGGGGACAAATATCGAGGGGCAAGTAGAGGAGTGGAGATTGGTGTGTGTGACCACCGTATTTTTGAAAAGTGTAAGGTGAGCGACCACTAAATATACGGTGGGTTTCTCCCCACTTGGTTCACCTTTGCCTTTGTATTTTTCGACTTTATTTATGTCGTCTGTTACATGGAATATTTTTGTATTGCTTTGGATACCCGAATTTGCAAGTGTATTAAATTTGGTTCATAATAGTTCTTTTTATCTCACAAACTTTACAAAACGAATCCAACCTTACTTGATAGTGAAATAACACTTCCTAGTCTCTCATTTGATTTGATACAAATTTATATATACGTTAATATTTTATAAAATTCAATGAAGAAATATATTAGAAATATGGGGCTCACAAATTTGATTTGATACTCTCATATTTTTAAAATTTAAAATTCAAAATTAAAAAAAAATCCAATTTCTACAATGATTGTGAAAGGGTTACAACTAACATGATTGTTGTTACTGTAGCCCCTTTTCTTTCGAATAAATTATAATAATAGTACGATTATTGTATCAGTTATAAAATGAGATAATAAGATATATTATAATAAAATATAATTTATTTGATATTTTTTAAAATAAATGTTTGTCGAAAGAAGAGATGCTGTAAGTGTTTTGGCATAATATAAATAAAAAAGTATTGCGTGTATAATAAGAGAGAGGTAGGATCAATCTTCATTTCGACCATCGTCTTCATTTCGACCAAAAACCATCGTCTGAATGCAAATTGAGCGGAGAGTACGGAAAGGCACGTGCCGGTTGGTATAGCTAGCCCGTAGAGGAGCGGGAAAGTGCATATGGGAAAAAGTGGGCCACCACCCTCACTTTTTCCCATGTGGGGGCCCAATTTGGGGCCAATGCAATGCCTCTGATGGAGTGATGTTTTTTTTCATGGGTTGGCTTTGCGTGGTTTCAACGCCTGCTGCCTCTCTCAAACACGATCGTTTTCCCACTGCAGAGAATCACTCTGTGCTGCTGCTTCTTTTCTTTTTTAGTCCTTCACTTCACTTTAATTCAAAACCGTTTTCGCAAACTTTTATCGTGGCTTTCTAACGCAGATACTGGAGCATATTTCAATTAAGCGTTTTAATCACTGGATCAACACTCTCCCATCTAAAAATAGTTTCCTTCGTCCTATTCTAATAGTGATGTTTTCACTTTTCCGACTTGGTGAGATACATTTTGATGCAAAGTAAACAAACCAACAAGTGTTATTTATTCGAACCTAAACATGACGCAACGATCATGGTTTAGTTCATTTACTTCAGTCGTTAGATAAGAAAGCTTCGTACTATCACTTTATTTCACAAAGAAACAAAAGTGTATGTTATTGTATGGATGTTTCATCAGGTGATATAGCATAATCCGTTGTGAAATCAATGAAAATCCATAACTGAATTTGCAATAAATTTTACACGATTAAATTGAATTGAACAGATGTTACATTCTTATGAGATCATAAAAGTCCAATTGTGTAGGGTGGGCGATGGATAAGACGGGCGTACCCACATCAGAAACATACACCTTTCAATAAAAATACAGGTATACCAAGCTTAATCAGTCATCACCCTTCCCTTTGCCCACTGCCTACGAGGTTTCATACTGACCACATGTTTACCAGCAATATTCCTAGCTAGCTCCCCTCTTTCCATTATTTATTCACTTAAAGTTTATACGTTTTTCGTTTTAAAATAATTACTCCCTTCGTTTCATAATAGCTTATATATATATATATATATACGAATATAAATCTTATTTTTATATCAAATTATATCTGATCATCCCGTAACATATATTAGATTGAAATACGTAATTTACACAAATATTGATGTTTCATGATAAATTTATAAAAAATTATATCTGATCGTCATTGTACGCGTGTCAAATTTTATATCGATATACGTGCCATGTCAAATTGATGCATCTATTATGGGACGGAAGTAGTACAATAGTTTGATCGGGGTTTGTCGAGGCAAATTTTGATTTACATCACGGGACGATCAAACGTTATTTTTTATAAAATTATCGTAAAATATTACTAATGATTTAAGTTATATATACTTTAATCTTGAGGCCGATGACGTAATTTTCTTACGTCTTTAAGACGAATAACGAATCTTCTCAAAATACATGTTAAATAGTACAAAAAGTGATTTGGTGCATTTATTCTGGAACGGATGGAGTAGTACTCTCTCCGTCTCAGGAATAATTACAACGGTTTGATTTGAGGGTTTGTCAAGATAAAATTTGACTTGCATTTCGGGACGATCAAACATCATTTTTCGTAAAATTATCGTGAAACATTAATGATAATTTAAGTTATATATTTCAACACCGGATCGGTGACATAATTTTCTTACGTTGTTAAAAAGAATAATAAAATTTCTCAAAATACAATGTTAAATAATAAAAAAATAAAATGTTATATTTATTGTTGGACGGAAATAACTCAAAAAAACAAGATTCGATACACTCCATAATACCATTGACTTAAAATACACCGTTACGAGTTAGCTACGAGTTAATGGTATGAACAAGTCTCATTGAAATATTGAACTTGGAAGAGGTTATAAGATCGAATCTCAAGCTCACCAACTGACCAAGGCAGAAAAATAAATCACACGACGATAACAGGGTGTTTTATAATTTTGGGTCTATTTATAAACAAAATTATCAAATTAGGTTCACAAATAAGTTAATTATCAAAATGAGTCACTTTTTAAAATGTAGTGAGAGAAGACACTATACGTCATTCCCGGAGAAAGACGGATATATAGAAGACGCACGACGCCTTTAGGTCTCTAGGACATACACACAAGCTCATTTGCCTTTCTCTCCCCCCCCCCCCCCAACCCCACTTGCCTTTCTCTCTCCCTTTCTAACCTCACTTGAAAGGCGTCTTACGCGTTTAATTTCAACAAAGGCGTTATGCGTTTTCGTTTTGGGATCGCGTAGGACGTCTTTTCTCGTTATATTTTGAAAATTGATCCATTTTGATAATTTTATAAACCTAATTTAATAATTTTATTTATAAAATAACCTAAAAATATAAAAATCCCATAATAACATGCTTTCTACAGCGGACAGTGAGGAAACCAGTCGCGCCCATGTTCTTCCACCAGCATAAAAAATACTGCTCAGAAGAGTGGAGTGGGGAGGGTATGGCAAGACAGTGAAACTGTGAAAGGTTCCCTTATTCTAAATTACTCCTATATTCACATTGAATAGAGAGTATTTCTGATTGGAATACTATATGCAAGGGTCGAGACCATAAAAGCGTGAACCACAATTCAGCAAAAATCAGAGAATGTGATGATATGATTTTGTCTCGTATCGAATGTCATATCTTGTCCCACAGGGCAGGCTTTCCCTTGTCATGTGATACCATTACCATATTATCATTACCATTCACTGGACACCATTATTGAGGATGGCCACTTCACAAGCATGGATTGACTTAAAGCTCACATTAGCGTATTCTGGCAAGGATTGACGGCATCACAAAACATGCATATATATTTGACTCAGGAAGGACGCGTGATTTTTTCGAATTCGATAAAAAATTTCAAAACATAAAATATCAATCAATTAGAAAATATTATTCATTATAAAATTAGGATAAACAAATCACAAAGACTCAAAATAATATTTTTATTCAATTCTCCCCTCTATGATATTGCAAGATCTCTATTTATAAATACCTTAAGAATAATCTAGAATCCAAACATTAAATAACTTAATTATTTCATACATGAATATAGAAATACTAAAAAATTATTCAACTCATTATCTAAACCAGTCGCATACCTAGACACAAAGAATATAACCATATGTGAAATATGACGATTTGCATCATTCTTAAACGAAACACATCCTTGAGTTTCAATCAAGCGATACGAGAACTTATTAGACATCAAACGTCCTTTAATCTTGAAGTGCTTCAAGAATAAGAGGAATAATTTTCTTGAAACATTCCTCCATTTGGATATCTTCTTCATCATAGCAACGCCAATGATGAATATCGAGGTTTTAACTTCATCACAATTCATGATGTCATCGTACATCTTTTGTTTGTGAATATTTGATTTATTGAGAATAAGTTTCTCATCATCATCATACTCATCGTGGATTGGATCACTAATCTTTTCCATTACTTGATGCATCAACATTATAAATTCGAAGATCCGTCGCTCTTGCAATAATGGTTGTCGACAATACTTTGAATCAAGGGTTGTTGGATTAGGAAATGTGTTCCAAGACATCTCGACTAACTCCTTACGAACCTCCCAACGAACTGAACTTGCTCTGATACCAACAGATACAGGAAGAACGCGTGACTCACTTGAATTTGGTGGAAACTCTCGAAGCGCAGAATTTCAATCAATTAGGAAACGTTGTTCACCATAGGATTGGGATAAACAAATCACAAAGACTCAAAACAATACTTTTATTCAATTCTCCCTTTCTCTATGATATTACAAGGCCTCTATATATAAGTACCTTAAGAATAATTTAGAATCTAAACATTTAATAATTTAATTATTTCATATATGAATGTAGGAAAGCTAAAAGACTATTCAACTCACTACCTAACCCTGTTGCATGCCTAGATACAAAGAATATAGCCATATGTGAATATGATGCTTTGCATCAATATTACTTGACACTGATGTGCGACTTGAAAATATTAAGGGCAATCATCCCTGAACATGCCTTGCGACTTCCACAAATCACATTGCTCACTGCAAGCTTCAAGTACACTTTCTTCCTAAAATGGCAACAGCGACGCAACAATCAGATTAAACAGGTTTGTCAGATCGATATACCGGGCAATCAAGTTAAGTAAGGGATGAAATAAACGTAACAATGTGTTAGTTCACAAGTCAAAATAAACGTAACAGTGCATTAGTTCACAAGTCAAATTATACTACTATAGTATCAAGCAGAAATGCACAAACATAACTTGATCAACCAGCCTACCTGAACAGCACCTATCATCCTCCCCCATCGTAACAAAAACATAAAATCTCGCTATCCGCTTCATTTTAAATGACAATCAACAGAAGATATCAACCAATAGATCATTGGTTTTGACAAGTCGAGCCGTCGAGGAATACCAGAAACTTCACCAAAAATGTTTGAATAGCGAAAAGAATAAGGTAACTGGACCTATCATACAAAAATGGACAGGGAAAGAGACACCACTATTGAGACGATAAGAGTTCAAAAGAGCCAACCATGAATGTTATTGTCAAAAAAACTGTGTCCTTGCTCGATGGTGAAATGAACCAGCCATTGAATCTGTCGATGGCGAAAATCAAATAAGCTGTGGGTGCCCGCCCAAGACAACGAATATCGCCATCTCCAACTTAGGAACTTTTCCTGCAAGTAAATGGCTCGAGTGATGCGTAAACTTTTGAGGGTAGTGAATAACAATAAAGGTCGTTATATTGTCCCTATCAAAGGGACCGATTTATAAACGTGGTGAACTTGGTGATCGACTTTTATCAAGATGTCGCTCGCAAGGAATAATGTGGAGATAGCAACATGATATGCCATGTTATAAGTAGTTAATTTCAATAACATGACAACTAATGATCTGCCAAAACATTATGACAGGATCTTTAAAGGGCTCGTTTCTTAATAAGATTGCAACTGAACTGATAGCTATGTTGAAGGGCGAGTCTTTACCACACTGGTTCAAGTAGAGGGTGTCTCGGCCTCGACGACAAAGTTATCTCTCTGAGGTACAAATTTGGTTTCTTCTGCACGGTAGCATGTACAAGGGAGTGATCATCTAACGAATTCAAGTATCTCCTTCACTCTGGCACAGGCAGCCTCAGTCGTCTCAACGTGCAGCAGCGCAGTTGTTTTTCCATGAGCAGCTGAAACATTAATTGTCTTCTCACAAAATTCAGCAAATGCTCAAACAAAAGATTTGATATCTATGAATCATGTATAATCTGTTCACACCAAGACTACAGAGCTTGACGGAAAAATGAGCAGTATATGTGAAATCCACATGTTCCTATCATGCCAAGTAACTTATAAACCCAGCAACGCAGGAAAAAGCACATCCAATGAAACAATATTACAAACCTTTTCGCCTCATGAACCCCGAAGTGGCATCTCTTACAATGGTTGGCATCCACTAGTAATCCACTATCTTCCATTACATTGCCCTCTTAAAGGCCTGCGAAACGAAGCCTCATTATAATCTCCAGTGTTTTTTCAAGGTCACCTAGCCAGTTATCATCCCATATGAACTTCGGCCTTCGTGAGGCATCATTTGATTCATCCTACTAGGGTATCTCATCATTACGGAAGTTTCCTCAATTAAATCCTTGCTCCCAAAACTCTAGATTCAAGTCTATGTATCAACACAAGTATCATCTCCACAGCACCTTGACCAAAGGAAAAAAGTTTCCGAGTTGATCTGCTAATGATTGCAAAAACCCCTGATAATCAACAGCTTTTGCCCTTAGTTTAAGAATTTCAGTAGAGCAATATATGAATGCCCATATGGTCATGCATATAGGTTTCAGGAAAAAGATAACTCTTGTCCATTTTCCTGCTCGCACATCCTTTGATTTCAGATAACACGCTGGATACAGCTGATCAGCCAGTTAAGTCCTTTCTCCAATCAATTCGTTACCACGCTAGAAAAACATCACAAAAGTGCCAGCAATATCTGTCTTCTCGTCTCACCCTATTTTTATCGATAGCTTTGTGCCCTGCTTCTGATCTCTAGTCTCAAGCTCACACTGTTCATCAACAAATTCTAAGAATCAGTCATCGCCGTATGGCGTATGCTGCTCTATCAATACAATCGCACTAAATTCGTGCACTCACTCACCTCCGATGAGCTATCTAGCTTTGCAGCTATTGCCATAGATCTGCCTTGCTGTTGCCATCAGTAAACCAATGTTGGTTTCTCCTGTAATCCAACGGTGGCAGTTATAGTGATTCCACACAGATAATCAATTTGTAGGATAGAGAGAAACCCCAATTCCCAAACGTTTATTTAAATTTAATCATAGAATTATCTTCGGAATCACAATATCAGGCATGTGCAATGTAGTATCTAGTTAGAAATTAAGTGCATTATCCATCGACACACATATCAAGTATCCCCAAGTTGTTACACATACCAAACACATTATTCCCACTCTTACACATATCCAATGCTTGTCTTTCGTCCGTCGATGGCAAATTGAATTTAATACGATCAAACGTCGTTTTTTTACAAAAAAAAAAAAATTTATGAAGCATTAATGATAGATTAAATTATGAACTTTAATCCGGAAACCGAATCTCAAACTATGTAACATAAGAACTAATTAATATACCTTCGGGCTTCGGCGATCCCACACGGTTTCGGGATTCTCTCATATAGAGGCATCATCTGTCCCAATTCCCACATTCAAAACCCTTTCGCTGGATCCGCTACTAGCCGATGCCATTTCTGTTCGTCCACTTCCTCGAACCAGCGGGCGATGGCCCAGTGGGAGATTTGGAAGGCGAGAATCGAACGGTTGCTGCCTGATTATTTTTTGCCAAGAAAACCCTTCGATGGAATTGTACTCATACTTGCCGATATAATCGTGATATTGGTTCGGAGGAGACGGAGGGAGGATGATCGAAAGAGGGAGAGCGCAGAAACGTAGATGGCAGGCCTGGCCTGGCCCGGTAGTCATTTGGGCTTTCAGAATTTGGGTCTACCTGTTGGGCCTTTACCAAACTGTTGAGGCACAACTGCCTGTATTTCATTCTTAAACTTAAGATCACGGTGATATTTATCGTTCCGCAATTGGACCATGAAAAATCTTATTCGGCCAAATCCAATGGCAATTACTCCCTCCCTCTCAATATTATACTAACAATAATTGACTTGATGAACAAATTTAAGAGTGGGTTCACCTTGAGTGAAACGACACCAATGCCCTTACTTTTTTCTCCCCCCCCCTCAAAAAAAAAAAAAACAATATCCAATTGAATACCAAAAAAAAAAAAAAAGTGAAGGAAAAACATAAATGAAGGATAATATTTCTTCACATCATAAAAGATATTCCATTTTAAAAAAATGTCACAAACAAAATAAAATATCCTAAAATAATAAAATGATATAAAAATTAAGATACGGAAGACATATCAATTAACTGGAAGCTCTATGACAACTGACAACCTTGGAATCATGCACATTTGTCACTTGTTACAAGCTCAACCACCCAAAGATACTGAGACCCAACAACTTATCCCACCACGTTATTGTTTCGTCCCTCTCTATGTTGCTGCTATGCTACTGCATCCATGGCCTTGTATTTGTGGGCAGCTGACTCAGCTGCAACGAATATGCTTTTAACTAAATCCTATCAAATCTTCAAATCCCCTCTTAAAACTTATACTACTAGCATTTTTCTTCCCTACACAAAATGTCACGCCCACCTAGGATTCCTTCTCAAACGTTAATCCTAAAGGGAGTTTTCCCACATCCCCATCGTTATCCAAACTAAATATGAAAGGACTCAACACACGAACATAACGAATAGAAACCTCAAATAATGTATAATCTGAACGTTTCAAAATACGTGCGTATAATTAATGGATTTCTCTCGTCGATACGAAAACGTGGAGTATTTAATTGCACGAGTTGATTGAGTATTTGGGAAGAGGATATGTGAGGAAAATTGAAATTACCTTAAGAGACTTAAAAACACTTCAAAAGAAAAAGAATATTGAAATGATCTTAAAACACTCAAAAACACTTGAAAAACCTAAAAACAATATAATTTTTTAGTCTTTTCATATGTTTTTGAGTGTTTTAAGATCATTTAAAGACTATTTTCGTTGTTTTTTGTGTTTTCAATTGCATATGAAATTAAAAACAACCCAAGTAACTAAAGAAAGTGGAGAGAATTAGCAATCGTTATCCAAACTAAATATGAAAGGACTCAACACACGCACATAACGAATAGAAGTATCAGATTATGCATGATCAGAGATCCAAACTAAGCATGATCATGCATAAGCCGTGACCAGATTACAGATCGATTAGGTGTTCAACAAATTTTTTGTGACTTAGCCTGGTCCATTACTATGCATTCTCTATTATTTAATGGTCGATACAATGCATTCTCTCTAATTGGTCATGCAAGGGACGACATTCGCATGATTGGAAGTGTATTAACTAAGATTGACAACACACAAGTCACAGAAATATCGAGTCGGGATATCACCCTCGACACGAAGCATACGGCTCAAACCACAGGCACACGTACGATTGAAGAGATGACAAGAAATCATGCATGTACTTTATCGTCATAGATGATCAGATCGGTGGTTGCTTCTGTCAAAACTCTCTTGGTCTGTTGGCCACAAGCAATTGAATGGTGGCTTGTGGATATTCGGAACGGAATGTTTTACTATGTTATGTTGAGAATAACTTGCAACTCAGGGGTAAATCAATACACATCCCTCAGGCCACAATCTATGAGAAAAGATGAGCCAAAAAAACACAATCAGCGAGTTTCTTATCCACATACATTGGTTCAATTCCGATGTTGAAATGTTCTTGCTCCTAAAGCGAGTGCAGTTACAGCTTACAATAACTCAATCATCTGAAACTCGAAAAATAATTGGACATATCCATGTTGGAGCAATCGAGGTACCACCGTAAACTTAAGATTGAACAAACGATGCAGCCTACGAAATGTCACGATATCATTGCAAAAAGGAGTAGGATGTTGGGGTCTTCGGACAAGCACACTTCCGGAATGAGTTTGGATACACACAAACAACAACTTCCACATACGAAATGCAACGTCTATTTCCATAACTCGTTGAGACCTTACCAAACCCATCCCTTCACATACAATCTATGTATCCTTAAGCAAGCTGACTACATTGCTATTCTCATCCCAAAATAATGTCCATGTATGCATTATTGGTTATGGAAATCATGTTTGGCCTTTTGTCTGTCGCAATAGTAGCCACACAAGACAAGTCAGAATTTTGTGTCCACTTAATACACTTTTTCCTCTTCCTTGAAAAAAGAGCATCGGCTTCCTCCTCCAAGAGTTCCACCACTCCACGCAGCTGCCATTTATGTACTCGTAAACCTCTAGATTCAACCATCCCCAACTCCCTTGCAAAGATTGTCCATTATTTATACTTTCATTCGTGTTATACTAAGAGAAGATTGAGTCATTGATAGAGTTGGTTTTCAAACATCAGTCATTATCTTGGAGCTAGTTATTCTGTCATGGAATTACCTGTAATCAGCAGTTGCCTTGACGCGACGACGATAGCCGGCAGCTCCCTCAACAATGGCAAATCATTCCTCTATCGCCTCCTCACAATCTTCAGCGGATCCTTCCAGTTCTCTTACAGATACTGGAAATGGGGGCCACTCTTCTTCGCCTTCATCTACGCCTTCTCCGCTTCCCGGATCAATCTCCGCCGCCGCCTCCTCCACCACCATCAACCTTTCTCTTCCCTTTCAAATCCTCTTCCATCGCACCAAGCCACCGCAGTGCAATTCGTGCAAGACGATGCCGACTCCTCTTCCGACGAGGAAACAGAAAAGGAAGACAACGACACTAGCTCATCCTCCTGCTCGTTGGACGAAGACAGGGAGGATTCAGAATTCGAGCAAGATCGTGGTCGCGATCACGAATCTGATGATTACAAGGAAGCGCAGGCCGGTGATCAGTCCACGTGGCGGAGTCGATGGGGAAGTGTGGGCGAGGGCCTCTCCGAATTGCTGGGCTGCAACGGTGTAGTCAAGCTCTGGGATGAATCACCTCATGGTGAGATCAGGTCGAATTCGGACACCAAGTGCGATTCCATTTTGGGGAAAATTTCGGTGATGGCTGTGCCGCCGCTGATCGTGTCGTCGGGGGTTTCGGATAATCGGGGGAAGGTAATGGTGCATGTTTGGGATACTAGGGTTTCGAGCGGGAGGCCGGCGGCGTGCGGTGAGTGGAGGACGCGACGGACCACCGCTCCGGTGGCTGGGGCTGGTGTGGTCGATCACAAGGTGTATTGTGTGGTGGTGGAGGGGTTTGTTTGGGATATGAGGATGTTTCACTTGCCCTTGATTCACGCCGCCGGACTATGAATCACTGCACTGGAGGGGCCTGTGGGGTGATGCTGCCTCTTGCCTTCATCTAACTTTTATTATCTGTATTTGATTTCTACATCTCCCTCATTTGCTCTTAGCAATGGACAGGAAATTGGCAGAAAATTGGCTTCAGCATGGTCATTAGTCATTGTATAATTTGTATTGCAAGAAAGTAAACTGTTGTAAATACTAGAGGAAAAAAACAAAAATCGATTTTACTTTGGTGTCCATCTGAATATTAAATCTTCATCATGTCTGTGACGGGATATGTGGAATGTCTTATGCGCCACTCGTAACAATGTGATGCTGGTTAGTTATCGGGTACTCTTTTCGTCCTATAATGATTATATTATTTGTATATATAAATAAGAAAAAGATAGCAATATTATAAATGATTTACGAAACGATTAAATTTTGTGTGTTTTTTTTTATAAATTTATCGTATAATATCAAACATAATATATCACGAATTATAATCTTAAATCAAAATAAGATTCATATCAAATTATTTATTATTAAAAATAATATAGAATAATATAAATATTATATAATATTATAATTAATATAAGAGGCAGAGTTGGTTATTGGTCTGGCCATGCGTAGTGTCTTTATGAGAACGAAAGAGGGAGACGAACCACCCCTTTTTAGTATTGGAAGGGAAGAGGGCAATGGGCCGCCCGCCCTCGCTTCTGGAATACCCAAGAAACGCATTGTACACAGGCCCAGCCCAACATCAAAGTAATACTTGTACTAAGAATCTTACTTGGTCCATTGGGCCAACTCGAGCCCAAACACACTACGACTGGCCGCATCCGCACTGTGCCGGCGCCGTCGAATACTCTTCAACCAATGCTACGATTGGGCGACATGTTTGTCAGTTTCTCCTTCGTTGTCATCTCCCCATTCCGCAGTTGCCCTTTGATCAGCAAGCGTCGCAACTTTCTTTGTTAGTCGACTCAAATGGTGAAATTGAGAGACGAGACCTCATGCGACGGAACGTTGATGGGCCTGATTGATGGCCAATACTAACTGCATTGAGATCGGGGGTCATCAGACTTCCTCTCTCTTCATGAATCAGTCCTTGAGTCTTTTGTTTTTTTAGATAGGTTTTTGATGAATATCAGCCTCTCTTTTTTTCCTTTTGAAGAAATTAGTCTCACAAATCGACTACTCATATTGTCAATCAATGAATGAAATAAAAAGCATTACGTGAACCATTAGTATCTATCCTTCCAAATTTCAAATAAGATCTTCAAATGGAATTTTATCCTACTATGCTTGAATAGGAAGCTGTGACATTGATTCGTTTGATTGAGCGTGATCTAAGTGCCATTTCTAGTCGTTACTAGACATGATAAAAGGAAAGTGCTTATCAACTTTGCCAAAAGCTCGTGTGTGTGTTTCGTTTTAGTTCACATGATCTTGGCAGCTTGGTTTGGTTTCTGTTCGTATTCAAATTTCCCTTTTACATCCAAGTCCTTTATCTTCTCTCAGTACTCAAAAAGCTTTCACATTGGGTTAAAATAGATTTCCCACTAAATCATGAACTCAGTAGCCTTTCTGGTTTGAGTACACCAACTCCTTTTGGTACAAAGGTTCGGAGGACGTAGTCCATTGGTTGCTTCAGAATACAGATTTACCTTAATTTTGGGTCTGTTCCAGCGTTGGCGACATAGAGATATATTTTACCTAAGCAAGCCACACGTAGAATCCATTACCACGTTAGACATGAGCAAATCAATTTTCGCCTGGTTAAATCAATTTCGTTAAATTTTAGTCACAAGGGGCAACAATAGATGTCGGTACATATATCATATGCCTAAACTTGAAGTATATTCCTGGTTTATTTTACCCTCAAACTAGACTGATGTTTGACTCATCTCTACCTCTACTATCATTAGGCACACGTTAACAATTTTCTTCTTCCTAATAAATCTGTCATTATCACACTTTC